>JAOEHY010045196.1:0-11203 GCA_025447955.1 Psilopsiagon aurifrons
GTGAACCGCTGTGAGCCCGCATGGGGGGGAGAGGGAGGCGGAGCTGAGGCAGCGCAGGGAAGAGCCCCAAAAATGGGATCAGGGAGTAGAGCGGGGCCAATGTTTTCAGCTGTATGAAGTATTAGACGGGCAGCTGAGCAGGCTACCTGACAGCCCCCTCAGCCGCCATCTTCATCCCGTGCTGAGGAAAGCACGAAAACCTGACAGTTGCACCACAAAAGGGTCTTGCTTCCCTCCGGCGGGGCGGACAGGAGGTGTGGTGTTTTATCACAGAATCACAGACTGGTTTGGGTTGGAAGGGAACCTTAAAGCTCGGTTCCAAACCCGTGCCACAGGCAGGGACACCCTCCACTACACCACGTTGCTCCAAGCCCTGTCCAGCCTGGCCTTTTATTTCCCAATGTTTCTTCCCTCCTACAGCAGCAGGTGTCAAATGTGCTGCTGAGGACATTGCAGCCCTTTAGCTTACGTGGTGAGTGGGTGGGTGGTTATCTATCCCTTGTTGGCTGGTCAGCAGTGAGCACCTTGCTGTGCTTCACTCAGTACCACCTTTCCTGAAGGAGGTTTCCTCTGTTTGGGATCAGGAGCAAGGCAGACACCCCTGCCAAATCCACCTTGCACCTACACAGCTGTACCCTGGCCTTCCAGTCCAAGCTCACCACATAAAGCCATTGATGATGGCTGGTGGTGAGGAGCTGATAGTGAGGGAAGCTAAAGAACAAAAAATGCAGACTGGGGCTGCCTTCTCTCACTTCTGCCACATCCTTTCTCTGAAGTGATACAGTGCACATCTGTAAACTGCAGCTGTTAGCAACAGAAAAACCTTTTAAATATGCTAAGAAGGCAAACGTGTGTTTAAAAATGTGTTACAGCACCGGAAGAGATTCACAGCTTCCCCAAACAGAATAAACATTGTGTTTATTCAGGTTGCGTGCATACCAGTACAATACCACTGTTCTGAGGAGACTCTGCACAATGGGAGACAGAGGAAAAGCTGCTCCTGGCAAAGCAGCATCAGCACAAGCAGCACAGTCTTGCCTTTGTCACAGTCCGAGGATCCAGAAAGCACAAAAGCACTGCACTGCCATTTATTTTTCCAGCAGAAAGACTTTGTTAACAGTCTCCAACCTGACAAAGGGGTGATAAACAGTGTCAGACATGTTTCAGCAACCTGCTGACATGTGTCAGCAACCTACCTCAAAAAGTGTTGTGTGGTGTGTCTTCACGCAAGGCAAATAAAAGGTAGAGTCTCTTTCAGGTGAGTCACACTTAAATTACCGATACAATAAACTTTTAATGCACTATTCCACAGATTCAGTTTACAGCAAGCATGTTTTTAACCAATATAAGCATTTTTCAGAGACAAGTTCCTTTCGCAGTGACACTTGGAACAGTGGCAGAATGTGCTTCAGACGGTTTTTGTTACAAATGCACATGTAAGAGGGGCTTTTTTTGTCAGAATGGTATCTTGCCTGCTAAGCTCTCATCATGCCCTTCCACACACTCGCCATCTGTGACAGATTTGTTGTAAAACAAAAATACATAGGGCTCCTATAAATTGCTGCAGGTTGACAGGGTTAGGAGGCACCGACCTGGTTGGCTGTGAGGAAGCAGAGAGGAACACACAGACTGCAGAAACAAGGAAAAGCGTGAAGATGAACAAGAAGTGGGAGCCAGAAAAATGCAGCACAGAAATGCTGAGGTATTCAGCTGCTCTGAAAACCCACAAGGGATGGTGGATGGAGAAGAGCTCAGGAGGAGACAGCAGCAGGGAGCAGTTTTGGGTACAAGGGAAGTGGTGAAGCAGCCATAGAAGTGAATGGGGTGCAAATCCTCCCTCAGGAACCCCAGGCTGAGCTGAGAGAGTGTCTGGCATTAACTGTTTCTCTAGAGACCTCATCTTAATGCCAAGGGAAGGAGCAAAGGTCTGAGATGGGGACAGGCTACCCCTTCCCCAGCTCTGTGGAGGGAGCAAGAAAACCTCTGTCAAAGGCTGCAAGAAAGTTTGGAGGATTTTTCTACAACATGACAGAGATGCCAAAAAACCCAGCCCCTCAACTGTTGCTGGCAACTGGCAGGCACATGCTTCTGGTAAGAGGTTATTCTGCTATGCACCAGTACACCAATACAATAGTCACCACAGGACACACAGCAGTTCACCGTATTTCTGTAAAATATCCCTCTCCTCTCCCAAACAGTTGATTAGGTGGAGGAAGTCTGGCTGAACGAGGTCAGTGGCAGCAGAGGAGCAAGCTGGGGCTGCCTGTGCTCCCTCTGCCGGCGCTGAAGCAGGGCACGGGATCAAGAAGTTGAGAGAGCTTTCCCACCAGGGAGGACTTAAAATCAAGTTCCCAAATGTGAAGGAGAAGATATTCCTCTTCCTGAACACAATTAGCACACCCTATCAGCAAGTTTAGGAAGAAGCCCAATTTACAGTGAACACTTTAGCCTGAGTATGTACCTTACACGAGGTATGAGCAGCCTGCTCTTCATTTAAAAAAAAATTTATAGTTTCACAGAATGATTATTTCTAACAGAAAAGTTCAGTGCAATGGGAAACTCCCGGACCCATTGTCCACTTCAGTCTGAATGCGCACTACACAGGACAGTCTGACAGAGTGACCAGTGGCCTGAAAATTCAGCTGGCGTCCAACCCAGCACCACCTAAATAATTACAGGGTACTCACGGAAAACAGTGGGCTTCCCTGCGTGTGCTCTGTGGGTCTCTCCACAGTGCTTAAATTATCCTCCCATCCTCAGCTTTGGGTTCCTGTTTAGTGCCAATTTCAAGATTCATGTCACACACTCCCCTCATCAAACACCATAAATGACAGCTGAAGGCAAAGCCACCTGCTCAAATGTATCACACAAAGTACACTCTCAGTAAGGCAAATGCCGGTTCCTCATTTATTTGCTAGCGGTTTTCGGCCACCACTTGGGTATACTTGCAGTGAGCTTTACTTTATCACCTCCACTATTTAGGTAGAGCGCTTCATTTACATTAGCTAACCTCAGAAGAGCTATACCGAGTTCACCTCCTCCAAACCGGAACTTGCCAGCTGACTTTCCCGTTTCAGTTACAATACTGGCACCCTCAGGAATGCTATCTGTGGGAAGAGGAGCTAGAAACTGGACTGGCAGCAGCCGCTTGCGAATGACACCCACATGGTGGGTCCTGGCTGTCAACTCCTGTCCAATGTAGCAGCCTTTGGTGAAGCTGATGCCATTCATGTAGGCTAGGTTTGATTCCAGTGGGAGGGCAACGCCAGGAGGTAGATCTTTTACACCTTCAGGAATTCCTAGGAAAACAGGAAAATCAACAGGTAAATGTGGAAAATTCTTCAGTATTTAAGATTTCTAGAGCATGCTTCCTCCATAAGTTATAAAAGCAAGGGGCACCATAGAAACAATGGGTAAGTAACAAACTTCCAAAAACTCTGGTGTGTGCCTGAGCAAAATCATTAGCCATAACAGCAAAGATTCCTCTTGAAACGCAAACAGAACTGCACTGGGATCTGGTTTTATGAAGCTTACAGCACCTAAGAAGCATACCAGTGAAAGCTCAAAGCACCCAGAATGATGTAGAATCCATCCAAAGGCATTAATGCTAAATCCTGCTCACCTGCACCCCGCAAGTGGATTTTAATCATACAATCATAGAATGGTTTGGGTTGGAAGGGACCTTAAAGAGCATCCAGTTCCAAACCCACTGACTTGGGCAGGGACACCTTCCACCAGACCAGGTTACTCCAAGTCCTGTTCAAACTGGCCCTGAACACTGCCAGGGACAGGGCAGTCACAGCTTCTCTGGGCAACCTGTCCAGGGCCTCACCACCCTCACAGAGAAGAACATCTCCCTCAGATCTCATCTGAATCTCCCCTCTGCCAGCTTAAGGCTGTGGTTTAGGCCCAGATAGTACCTGAACCCAGAACAAAAAACATTCCCTCTTGTTCTATGCCTGCCAGTCCTTGTAAAAAGCCCCTCTCTATCTTTCTTGTCAGACCCTTTAGGCACTGGAAGCTGCTCTAAGCTGTCTAATCACCTCCATGGCCTCCTCTGGACCTGCTCCAACAGCTCCCAGTGCTGCAGCACAAACTGATGGGTCATGGTGACCTTCTTATCACTCAGCACGCTGAAGTCCTTCTCCTCAGGGCTGCTCAAAATCCAGTCTCTCCCAGCCTGTATTTGTGCTTGGGATTGCTCTGACCCACGTGCAGAACCTCGCACTTGGCCTGGTTGAATTTCATGAGATTCGCACAGGCCCACCTCTCAAGCCTGCTAAGATTGCTCTTTCAATGTCAATTCAATGTCAATCCCTCTATTAATATCAATAAGAGTTCTTTTCTTTAGAAGAATGTAAATTAGCCAGCTGTTTTTCTTCAAGGCCAAATGCCAAATGTCTGTATAACTAGCCTTTCTTTTTTAACCAATGACACAAAAAAACCTGTATTCTTTTGTAAGCAGTGCTGGACTCAGCCCTTTGCAGCTGTGCAGCAAGATCGGTGTTGCTGTTTCAGGGAGGTTGCACAGACCCCAGCGCAATCTGATCCATTAACAGCTTGCTTTTCCCTACCAAATGGATTAGGGTTTAGCAGAGAGGATCATCATCTTTCGGTCTGCCAATTGGTGTATTATTCCATTAATTTATTATCTGATTTATTACCTTATTTGCCACTATATCTGATTTATTACCTTATTTGCCACTATCTGCACGTACAGAGTAAAATCAGTGGGCACGGGGGCTTCCAGAACTGAGCTCCCTCTCCAACCAAACGTTCACCCCTCCAACTCCGAGTTAATTCTGGGAATCCATTCATACATTTTTAAGAAAATAAGTTAAGTGTTTTCTTCTCCTTCCTTAGCAACAAGGAAAACATACAGACTGTCCCAAAATAATCAAAATTACTCAAGCCGCACAAGTTTTCCTCTAAGAAAATGAATAATCCTGGTTTTCTTTTGCTGTTTGCATTCCTGACCCGCCACCCTAGGAAACCGTACCCAAATTCTGCCACCAGACAGAATTATAACTACCAAATCACTTTTTTTCCCCTCAAAGTAGCAAATAATACCCGTATTTGCTAACAAGTTAAACCACGACCAATGCAGCTTTTATAATTTATTCCTCTGTCTTAGATCAGCATCTGGGCTCTGACAATATTAAACTGTGGTAATACATGAAAAAGAAATCCCCAAACCCAGTGCAAAACAGATCTCGGCTTTACCTTGTTTATACCTGTGCCTGTGGTAATCCTGAATGCTTCCAACATGACTCCCAGGGATAATCTCTGACAGATTCACTCCTTTCTTTGTGATAACTCTCCAGCCCATGACTTCTGTTCTGGGGTCAGGACTTAAAACTGGAGCCCGGTCTGCACATTTTGCAAGGGAACTGGCAATGTCTCCAGCCTGCTCCCCAGGGATGACGGCCCACAAAGAGAGGTCAAGGCAAGGGGTGATGTTTACTTTCCTCCGGATCTTGTACAGTTTCAGATGTTTTTGTATGGCATCCAGCACGCCACTGTCACACTCCAGCAGGATGTGCGGCTCTTCTTCTGGACTCTCGTGAAGCCTAAAAAAAGTAACACCAACAAGGTTAGAAAAACAAACCACCACAGCAGCGGAAGCCAATGCGTTTATCTCAGTCCTGGTGCACATCCAGAGATCTGCAGAGTTTCACCAAAGGCTGCCAGCACATGAGAGCAGTACTTGGCTCCCTTTAGAGAAATACCTGAGCTTTTTCAGCCATCCATTCTTCTTTTTCCTAGCAAATACTGCTCTCACCTCTCTTGGGGACAGAAACGGGTCTAACCAGAGAGACTTCCCAAACACTCATTCCTTTCTGTGGTGTTCCTCAGGGTGTTCAGTATCTTTGTCAGGGACATGGACAGTGGGATCAAGCACATCCTCAGCAAATTTCCAAAGACACTGAGCTGTGTGGTGCGGACAACATGCTGGAGAGAAGGGATGTCATCCAGAGGGCCCTGGACGGGCTGGAGAGGTGGGACAGTATGAAGCTCATGAAGCTCAACAAGGCAAAGTGCAAGGTCCTGCACGTAGGTTGGGGCAATCCCGAACACAGATAAAGGCTGCAGGAGACTGGAATGAGAGCAGTCCTGAGAAGAAGGACTTGAGGGTGTTGGTGGATGAGAAGGTCACCATGACCTGGCAGTGTGCACTTGCAGACAGAAACCAACCATGTCCTGGGCTGCATCCCCAGAGCATGACCAGCAGGTCAAGGGAGGGGATCCTCACCCTCTACTGCGCTCTGATGAGAATCCCCCTCACATTCCTGTGTCCAGTCCTGCGGCCCCCAACATAAGAAGGACGTGAAGCTGTTGGAGTGGGTCCAGAGGCCACAAAGATGCTCCAAGGGCTGGAGGACCTCTCCTATGGAGACAGGCTGAGATTGCTGGGCTTGTTCAGCCTGAAAAAGGCTCTGGGGACACCTCAGAGAAGCTCCCAGAGGCTAAAGGGGCTGATATGAAAGCTGACGAGGGTCTTTTGACAAGGGCAGGCAGGGACAGCACAAGGGGGAATGGCTTTAAACTCACAGAGGGGAGATTCTGATGAGATCTGAGGAAGTTCTTCCCTGTGAGGGTGATGAGGCCCTGGCACAGGTTGCTCAGAGAAGCTGTGGCTGCCCCATCCCTGGCAGTGTTCAAGGCGAGGTTGAACGGGGCTTGGAGCAGCCTGGTCCAGTGGAAGGCGGCCCTGCCCACGGCAGGCAGGTTGGAACGGGATGAGCTTTTCAGGACTCTTCAATTCCAATCCAGTCTATGCTTCTAGGATCTAAAGCAAGGCAACTTTCAGCAGGAGGAGAACCTTCACTGAGCTGTGCCTCTCCTTGACTATGCCTTTAAGCTAACCCAACAGTTTGCATGACCCCAGTTTCCCACTGATCAACACCGCGCCTGCAGCAGGTGGCTATATGGTGTAATTACTATGTGACATGTCATGCTGCCTTGTCAGTGACTACGGCATCTGTAAGACAACACAAACTGCTCATTTCAGATACGCCCCAAATATACCCTCAGATGCTGTGCCCAGGGCCTGCCCTGAAGCTGCCTTAACAATATTGAGATCATTACACTTTTCCGCTCAGGTAACTCACAGAGACGTGATGAAAACCACACGGAACAAAGGCTTTTTGGCGCACTAAAGGTAGGCGAGAAACCCGTTAGAGGACGTTGCGTTCCTGTGAGCACGCACAGACAAACCGGGCGCACCCCCGCTCCCTCATTACCTACGCGCCCGCCCCCCCCCGCAGTGGTCTCACCCGCTCCTTCCCGCCCCTCCGCTTGGTCTCACCTGTAGAGAATGAGGTCATACAGGCAGCGGCCCTGCACATTCAGCGCATGCGCGTACAGCGAGCGCGGCAGGCCCGGGCCGTTCCCCGCGACCAGCTGCGTGACGTCGTTGGTGAGGAGCCCCTGCAGGAAAACGGCAGTCTCTGCGCCCCGCAGGCGCAGCAGCGCCCGGCACAGCGGGAAGCAGGCGGCGGCCCCGCTCCCCGCTCCCCGCCACAACCGGCGCATACCGGGCAGGGTCGTTGTTACCACCACCGCCGCCGCCGCCGCTCGCGCCCTCACCAACATGGCGGCGGTCAGGCCCAACGCCGTCGGAGGCGCGCGCCGCCGGTAGCTGCCGCCGCAGCCGCCATGCTTTGTGTGTCAGAGGTGAGGGCGCCGCCTGCTGGCGGGATCCGCCCCCCCGCCACTGGCTCCGCCCCCTCCCGCCGGGGCGAGCGGGGTCGGGCTTTTGGGTGCGCCCCCACCTCTGCGTGTGCTTCCCCTGCGAGGGGCGACCGCAGCACATTCGGGTGCCCCTGCCAGGCAGGGGAACGGTGCCCCCGGCTATGCAGCTGGCGAAACCAGCGGCCTAAACCGCGCCCACGTCCGGCACTCAGGGTCTGCTCAGGCCACCTCTCCCCAGCTCTGCGAATTCCTGCCCATTTAGTTAGGCCTTCCCCCCTGGAAACCGCAGGCAGGTAGGGTAGTACCCATGCTCTCCCAGTGAAGTCTTGGCTAACAGACTTTAAAACGCTCCAGAGGTTTCTGGTTTCCACTCTAGTGCTCCATTGTTTCTGCTCCTGTAAGGTCCATTAGCTGCCCCATCCTTTTTACAAAGGCCTGTAGTGGTAAGACTTGGAGAAATGACTTTAAACTGAAAGAGGGTAAATTTAGGTTAGATACTAGGATGAACTTCCCTCTGAGGGTAGTGAGGCCTTGGCAAAGGTTGCCTGGAGAAGCTGAGAATGCCCAATCTCTGACAGGGTTCAAGGTCAAGTTGGATGGGCCTTAGAGCAATCTGGTCTAGTGGAAGGTGTCCCTGCCTGTGGCAGAGGAGTTGAAACTAGATGAGTTTTAAGGTTGTTGAAGCACAAACCATTCTATCATTCTGTTACCCTTTTTTAACACTCTTGGGAAAACTCAGTAGCTCTGTTTTACAATAAACTGTTTGGCAGTGGGAATATCTACTAAGCAGCACTGCACACAAAATCCTTATGTTATTAGTGTGAGGCTGAAATGCTGTTAACTTGCCCCTTGAACATTTGTTAGCACTGTGAGAAGTGGGCTCTGAAGGGCCCTGGTAGCCCCAGGTTTGGCTGCAGTTCCTTATGCTGGAATTCATCCCGCAGTTCAAGAAATGGCCATGAGTCATGCTTGTCATTTGTAATTGCTTTTCTCCAGTTGCCGCAATTTGCTTTAAGGCCATTCTGCTCCTTGCTGCTGTCAACACCAACACTTGTGCAGCTCTACAGGGAGGGGGCTCAGCTGACCCAATATGAACCTTGTGAAAGGAGCCATCAGTGTTCACTGGGACAGGCAGAACCAGTGCCAACCGCTGGTGAACCTAAAATCTAAACGCTGCAGAACCTAAAACCCTGGGTGAAGCTGCTTGGCTGCAGATGTGACAGCAGCAGAGAGCATGATCAGCCAGCTCGCCCTTGGGCAGGACCAGGCTTTCCCTGTGTGCCCCAGCAGTGATAACCTTATCACATATCCCTACTCGTGCAGGGGCAGATCTGCTCTTGGTGGTGACAGGTGATGCGGCCCTGAGTGCAGCGCTGGCCCAGCTTGAAGGCAACATTTGTCATGCAGCTGCACAGGCAAAGCAAGTGGAGAAATAAAGACAGGCAGTGGATGCAATTCGAGGTGACCTTGGCATGTGAACATGCTCTGCCTGGCTGCTAGCAAATGTTGTGAGTGAAAAACAGGGCTGAAGAAACCTGCCTGCTTTTAAACCAGGGCTGAAGATGCAGAGAGCTGATGCCCATTGTGGTGTTTTTCACTCCATGGATGTGGGAATGTGCCAAGAGCAGGAACTGTGTGCGCTTTGCTTTTCAGAATTCCAGGAAAAGGAGGAAAGTCAGGACTCTGGAAGCACAGCTGGGCTGAGGCACCATGGTCCTGCAGCTGGATCCAGCTTTGGCTCTCCCTTAACTGGTGCCACATCCCACCAAGAGGTGGGGACAAGCAGTGGCCATCCCACAAGCAGCCCTTTGTCATCTCAATGCATGCCCATGCTGACTTCTAACCATCACACATGTTGTATCAGACCACACACAGCATATTTGAGAGAATGACAGTGGAAAGTAAAGTGAAAATGGGAAAGAAATAGGAAAGCAGTTTGAGCCTTTATATGGTTTTCTACTTCCTACAGCTTTTACACACTTATCTCTGGGTTTTCTTTTGGCACACAGTTGTGGTGCTAGTAAAGTAGCGTTTAAATGCTTCACTGGTCAGAAACTACAACTCCACCAGTTTAGTGTATTGAATTGGCTCAGGGAATGATTTAAGGAAAGCCATAGCATGATCAAGACCTGCAACTTTGAAAGTCTAGGGGATGTTGTGCCAACCCTCACTCTGTGTGTGTCTGTCATTACTAAAAGCAGAGGACCTGAAACCTGGTCAGAGGGACAACATGGTTCATAGAGCTTTCCATCAGATTAATTTGGCAGACATTGGATGATTCTTCCCTGTCCTCCACATCCGTGGCTCAATGCTCTTTGGATGCAGTTACAGGGACTTTTAAACTCCACTAGCACAGCAAGGACCCATCTCCAGTGGGATCAAATCCTTCCACCTTTGCTCATGAGAACAATACTGCCCTTGAATGGTATTCTTCCACTGGAGTAACACTGTGGGACTGAGTAATGTCATATCTCTTGCTGCTATCCATGACTGGAACAGAGATTGCATCTGACCTGCTGTGCTTTAAGCAGCAAGCATGGTGTTAAATGGACTTGTCTGTTGTGTTTAAAGCTCCCAGACATGGTCACAGATCCTCTCCTTCCAGCCCTCTGAAACCACAGTCTCAGCTCAGCAACTGAACAAAAAGGAAAGCCTGATAAAACGAATCTGTCTCCTTAGTTCTTTTCTCCACATCTCATGCTTTGAAGGCAGTTGAGGAGCATCAAATATTCTAGATGCTGAGCTGAACTGACAGAGGCAGGCAGAATTTTATAAAGCAAATTCTCTGTGATCCTCAGTTGAATACTGACAGAGTCTTTGGTTTTAAAAAATCTGATTTTATGCCAGGAAAAACCCTCCTACATAGGATTCATCTCTCCAGATGTGGACATCCACACCCGAGTGGGCTTGTCTCCTTTGTAGGTGATGGAGGTAAAAAGACACTTCAGGAGTCTTTGTTTCATGCCAGAGCCTCTGTGTAAGCTGAGTGTCATCATCTGCATGGAGGAAGTGACCGTTCTTGCCATGCACCAGCTCCTCAGGTCACCTAATGACACGGGAGATCAGTCTTTCCTCTGTACCTAAGGCTCTGTACATCATGGTGAGATCATGAAATGTATTCAGTAGCCTGATGAACCATCCCCACCAGCTTTCTCATTTCTAGTGGTGTTTGTTAGAGGAGAGCTGGTGGCACAGGGTGGCAGTGTGACAAGACGCAATGTCCTCAGCTAAGCCCTATCCCAAAGGGAACCTCCTCCAAAATCCCCCCTTGGATCTCTCATCCAGGCATGTGTTTCGGGTCAACTCAGAAACCCTTCTCACAGATAAAAAATGGTGAAAAAGGACGGAGATTTTCTCCCTGTTCCTCACCGGTCCCCCGACAGTTGCACAAGGTGCCATCAGCCTCTTGCTCCATCAGCTTTCCACTTTCTGCGCCCCCACCACCTGAAACCCTGCTGTGTCTGGGGCTTGCTGGCCTCTGTGGCAGCAGGGCAGCCTGAAACTCCCC
>JAOEHY010045196.1:11218-36284 GCA_025447955.1 Psilopsiagon aurifrons
CCTTAGTATTTTTTCATCCAAAACTCCTCTGCACTAGCATAAAGCAGGGATAACTGCTGTCTCTGCAGCCAGCCCTGAGGATTAGCACTGTTAGAATTTGCGCCAGCTTTTTCATGGGGTGCTAAGCACAAACTCGCATCCACAAACCCACATAAGCATCACTTATTCAACCCTAACCCTGTCATTAAGTACTCCCGAAGCTGCACTCTGGGAGGTCAGTTGCAGGCAGCCAGCATCCGGGATGTGGGACTGTGGTAAACCATAGCAGCACTTCTGGCATGGGGACAATATCCCACCATCTTAGAGAGGAAAACGTGTATTGTGGCTGGCCTGGGCAACACAAAGGCTAGTGAAGATAGGGTGGAAATTGCAAGGACAATGGGCTGGACAGGGAAGTAAAGCGAAGTGGCAGCTGAGTTTGCAAGGAGCGAGTCCATACACCAAGGGGGCTGTTCTGTGCTAGTGGGGCTGAAAATGAAGGTAAAGCTGTTACTAGCATTTCCCTAGGGGGAGTGATTAGCGGCTAGTGAGATGCTGTTGACAGGAATACTGCCTGCAGCATGGAGCCGCTAATGAAATAGATGTCTTGAGGTTCCAGAGAGAATGGGACGCTGGAAAGTCAGTGGTATTTTTAGCCTGGCTGTCTAAAGAAATGAGAGGTTTTGCAACTGCTCTGTTCCCAAAATACAGGCTGCTTTTGCCATTCCTCCTTCCTACTGAGCATTCGGCTCAAGGGCCCCGTCACCCTGTTCTCCCTCTGTAGACACTGTACCCACCACACTCTCCATCAGCAACAATTTGGAGGTGACCTGGGGATAAGAGGTTAGTCTGCTACTCACTCACTCACTCACTCACTCACTCACTCACTCACTCACTCTCACTCTCACTCTCACTCTCAGACTCATTTCCCACCGATGCTAGTCCCCTAAGCCATCACAGCAGGACAAGACTGCCAGTGGGTTGGGCCTCCCAGACCTGGAGTGAGCTGGGCTTCAAGGGATGAAGGCTGCTGATAAGGAAGACTTGCTACAGGGTTTTTACTGTGTGACTGGCTAGCAGCAACATCAAGCTAAGGTCAGCCGCACAGAGGTGTTTCTATGTCCAAGTAAGTCTGGTATCAACCCAGCAGCCAACAGCAATGATAGGTTCATGTTATTGCTCAGACTTTGCTGGTTTGAAGGACGTCTTGTTATTTGGCAGTGTTTTCCCTTCTTTTGAGTGTTTTATTTAGCACTGTCAAGGATGTGATTTATGAGGCTGAAGTGCTTCTGACTGTTGACCTTTCTTGTGGACATGTTAGAGGATCTTATTCTCTACCTCTTGGCGGGAGGTAGTCCTGCTTGTGCCAAAGAAGATGCAAAAATACAACTTTATCTTTACTATGAGAGTGGTGAGGCCTTGGCACAGGTTGCCCTGAGAAGTTGTGGCTGTCCTGTTCTTGCAGTGTTCAAGGCCAGGTTGGATAGAGCTTAGAGCAAGTTGGTCTAGTGGAAAGTGTCCCTGTCTGTGGCAGGGGGTTGGAACTGGATGAGCTTTAATGTCTCCTTCATCCCCAGTCAGTCTAGGATTCTATAAGTCTATGATCTGATGAACTGCCAGAGAAACAGAAAAACCCTGCATGTTTCTGTCCAGAATTTGTTTCTTGAAGACTGTTTGGACAGGGGTTGTGGGTGAACTTGCCTGTGATTTAATGGGAAGAGCAAAGACTGAGGTAATTCAGAACTGCAAGCTTTCTCACCAGTGCTTTCCCATTGTTTGCTCAGCTCAGATCAGTTTCTCCAAGGTTCTGCAAAGTTTTCTTGCTTTTGAATGTACAGGCTTTCCTAAGGAGTTTCAGCTCCATGCCTGAAGGAATTGTAGGCAGTGATTCATCAGAGAGACAGCACATCCCAAACAACTAGAAGGTCAACTACTCCTTAAGGCAAAAATATTTTGCAGTGATTTATAGCCATATCTGGGAAAATAAAGCTCCTACATGGTGAAAACAGTCAAATAATAGATTGAGAAGAATTTCTTGACATCAACTCAGTGTCCTTCTCACTGAAACATCACGCTCTTTACATACTGTAACAAAATGTAAGTTTTATTCTATTAGTAATGGATGTGGAATAGCCAGTTGAAGAGTTGGGCTGATGTATCTTTCTCTTTTGAGCAGTGTTTAGTATTCTAATTACAGTCCAGATGTAACATTTACACTGAAAAATGCTTACAGATTCAACCTCCTACTCAAAAAATTCCTACTACAAATACAGTTAGTACATTAAAAAATGAACAACAAGAAAAACAATCCCAGAAACTTTATAACAGTACAGACTGGTTATGGCCTTGAGTTAAGTTCAAGTATTTCCCAGTGGAATGCAATGCAAGAAACAAGGTAATCTGGCTTTTACATGGGACATTCCTGGCCCTGAATGGTAAGAATAGAAATATAAGTGCGGACACTTAATCTGACCAACTTTAGCAAGAGAGTCAACATTTATGATTAGCTCAGCTACAAAGCTAAACCCCTCTCATGTGTGAACAAAACTGCTATCCTGTGAAGAAAAATAAAAGCAAAGCATTAATTATACTGCTGGTGTTTCTTCTACCTCCTTGAGCTGACGGTTTAGTTTGTAATGGTTGTGATGGGATCTTGCTTGTGTTTGTGCATATTTTGCCTCTTATCTTTTTCCTTCCCAAACTGACACAATAAAATAAGGAATCTTTGCTCATTCCTTGAAAGTGCAGATACATTAATTCATGTCTGTCACCTTTGTGGCAGTGACTCAGTGGAAAGATGCAATATCTGACAGGCTTTAGAGACCAAGGAGTGGAGGAGGAAGGGGGAAAGTGAGCAACTCTGTATACATAATAATAATAATAATCCTTTATATTTCTGGGGCTCTCTGACTCGTGCTGGCTCCTGTGCATGGCTCAGATGTGATCTGGGAGAACTGGGCTCAGAGAAGTCAGCGGTGTCCTCCAGGCTAGCTGGGACCTTGCAGGAAACTGCTTCTCTCCCAGGCAGCCCACAACACCACAGCAATCCTGCCAGGAAAGTGCCTCTGTCCCTGTCAAAACACTTGGAAAACATGGGGAAGCAAGATTAGCTCTCATTCGGAAAGCATTTTATGTAAAGTAGCATTTCAAGCCTGATAGATGAGCAGGGCTGGTTGGAAGGATGGCTGAGAGAGCAGTCACTCTATCTCCCTGCCCAACAAGTAGGTTGTATTGATTGCCCAAGATTCTGCCCTGGCTCTAGTACTCATCAATATTGCAATTATTGACTCTCACTATGGAAAACAGTGTGTGCATATTAAATGTATGGTGACACCAGCCAGGAGGAGGCTGCAAATCTGCTGCAGACCAACAGACCACTCAAACCCCCCTTACTGCTGTGTGAAAATAAAAAGGCAGTTTGAAGGATGGCAGGAAGATCCTGACTGTACAAGCCCACATCTGAAGAGAGGAGCAATCCCCATGCCTGCAGAGATGGGGTTTTGGGGAGGACCAGGGTGGCAGATGTGTGAATGCAGAGTGGGAAGATGTGACCTGGGTGCTGGTGGTTCAGAGACACCAAGGAAGACCATGCTAGGAAAGCAGCCCTTGGAGAAAGGTTGATGACATTGGTGGTGTTTAGCTGACAGCAGACTTGAGGAAGATAAAAACAGCCTTCAAACACCCCAGAGCTTCTGCAGACATTAAAGGCATGAGACATTCTCCATGTCTGCTGAGGAGACATGACGGGTTGCAGCAAGGGGGCATCATGTTAGCCATTAAGGAGACATTTGATGGTGCCAAGTTGGCAAGAAGAGCCGTAGTCCTTTCCAGCCCTAATGCTCTGAGTGTTTCTGATCCTGCAGACATGGAGCCCTGGGATCTCCCATTGAGCACTGGCCAGCTGTATCACTGGGGCAGGGGATACAGCCCTGCTGTATAAAATAGGTTTAATGAGTCAGTCAAGTCTCTGTGACCAGGTTCTGGGGGTTTTGGCTTAAAATCTGCCCCATGCTTTCCCCATGGTGAGGCATTGGCCAAGATGGCTTCTGGAATCAAGAGCAAGGGAGGCACATGCCTATCCCTCTGTTTGGTGACTCAGTGCATCCACACGTCAGCAGGAGCTGCGTGGCTGATGTGAGTCATTGGGAAATGCTCATGCCATGGCTGGGGCTGAAGGAAGTTTCACTGTTATGGGCAAGAGCAATCCAAAATCCAGACTCCTGCATAGGACTGGGCCTTACAGCATTGCATGGGAAGGACAAGTTTATCTGGGGCTTTGATACTGCTGCTTATCAGGAAGGAATCTGAAAAACCCAGGCAGCATCCAGCCATCACTCTCCTCAGAGTTTCCATCTTTCCCTTGGGATCATGACTTTGAATACACAGTTTCCCATGGGACACAGGGCTGGCAGTAAAAGAGAAGTCGCACTGATGTGGAGGACAAGCTTTGTGCCCTGGACAGCTGTAATTATTAAGGAACAAATTTCTACCTAGCAGCCCCTCTTCTCTCCTCCCCAGCAGCCCTGGTCTGTGGACCTGCATATATTTGTCTTTATGACAGCAGCACCAGCAGCGAACAGCCTCTCCTGTATTGCGCAGCACAGCCCCAGCCCAGAAGGAGCACACGTTCCCAAACAAAGAACAAGGACAAACAGCGTAGTTGGATATGTTTGTCTCCCCACCACCGTGGTGTGGGCTTTCTGAGCCTTTCATGCAAATTTCATGGCAGATGGGCCATCCTTGCACACAGTGGGTGTATGTTGCCACTGACCATTGATGCTGGGAGGATGCACCGGTCCTCCTCATGGATGCAGGTATCCATTTTCAAGGAGGAGAACTCTAGCAGCTGGAGCAGGCAGTACTCCAGGCATTTTACCAATGCTTTTAGCAGGACCAGGAACAAGCCTGAAACTGTTCCCCAGACTGTTATGCAAAGCCGTACTGAATATTTACAGATGGATACCTCAGAGGATGTGTCTTCACTTTCTTTTTAAACCTACTTTTTTGCTGCCGGCGCTGTACTGTAGTGGCATGGCACAGCTCTGCTGAGGTTCCCAGGAGCTGAAGGCCATTCCCAAGTTCTCTGCCTGTTCCCAAGAATGGCCCAAGGGCCCAGCCACCTTCAAAACAGGCATCTTCAGGACTTTCAGGGGCTGATCTTAAGGACCTGAGAAAGATGCCCAGTGGGAAGTCATGAAGATCCAATGGATAAGTAATACTGGCATGGGGAACTGCGTGAGCCTTTGTGTGGCTGGCACAGCCCTGAGGGAACAGCTCAGCATAAGGACAGCTCTGTGAGTTTACTTTTTTGCATTAGGTTAGATCTTGGAGGCTTTGCCTGTTTGGGTTCTCCATGGCTGTGAATCAACCACTGGAATCCTGGGAGGCTGTGATAGCATCTGCCAAGCCACAGGGATCTTGAGAACATCGCAGGGGTCAGACCAGCCCTGATACATGACAGAATCGGGCAGTTACTGGTTTCAGCCTCTACTATTTGGCAGGAGTAAGCACAAGGACGTGCTCCTTGTGCTCACAGTGATGATGTTTTCTTTCTATTTTGTGTTACTGGAAGGGAATAAAGCCATAGCCCAGCAGCTGTACAAGACACATGGTATGAAGCCACCCTGAAAAATCACATCCTTGGCACCAGCAGGAGCCTTGTTGCTCAGCAGCTTGATTTCAATATGCCCCCAGACTCTGTAGATGCATGAGAACCACCCGAAAACCAAACTAAGCTGAAAAAATCTCCTCATGGACTAGGGGGAAAACTTCTTGCTACTGTCCTGGACCTGCCCCCAGGAAGCCAGATCACACTGCGAAGCACCCCCAACCAAGCGTGTGAAACCTGCCAGTTCTCCAGGTAAGGCTGGAAGGTAGAAGCCCAAAGGCTGCTCCAGGATGCAGTCAGCCATAGTCCTGGACCAGCTGCTTTTCCCAGGGGAGGTGGAAGGCTGTAAAATTACCAGAGGGTTGATATTACATTTATAGATATATATCTCTATGTCTATATTCACACACACACATGTTCATATGTGTCTGTATATATACGTACATGTATACACATACCATATACACACTATGCATAGACCTGCCATCTGCCATATTCATAAGGGTTTGATTAAACAGGAAAACAAATTTGCCAACACTGATCTTCCAGCCTCTAGTAAAATTCAGCAAATAAAAAAGTCTAAACTCGTTATGGTTTTGTTTTCCTGGTTGCATAAAGGCACTTTCTGGTGATGTGAATCAGCAGTTTGTTAAAAACAGTGTAACTGCAGCGATTCCCGTCACATCTGTAGCAAGCGCTGCACAGGCACCCGTATGATGCTATGTCACTGCTTGCTCCTGCTGTGTAGTGTTTGGTCATTTTGCTTTCTGCTTTGATGCAGAGGAATAAAAGACAAAAACTTTCAGGCTGTGCTATGATTTAGGTCTCCCTGTGTAACGCAATCACTGTTTTTCTGCCCCATAACTTGATGTGGGTGCCAGCTTGTGGCTTACAGCATCCAGCGATGCCTTCATTTCCGGTGATGCCTGCTACAGCATCTAACAGTTCAGGTGGGACATCAGCTGTAAGCAGGTCATGAAGGTTCCTGCAATGTCAGTTGGTTTTTTTTGCTTATCAAGGGATCAGGAATTAATTTTGATTCAGGATATTTAGTAATTAAACATGCCTGACCTACAGCACTCTAGCCTTGCCATGCAGGAGAAGAGTTGCTTGCTTTTGGCCTGACTTCTCTTCTGAGCCACAAGCAGCTCCAATTCCCATCATAATATGTTGTCCAGTCTCTGTTGGGGGCTCTGGTGATGACCAAAGGGGTATGAGACATCGGGGGGTTGCTGTTTCTCACTGGAGGTTCCCAGCTGGAGAATGTGTTGGAAACAGGGAAGAAATGTCTTTTGTTAACACAATGGAAGACAGCACTAAATTGGTCTGAAACCCCTTTTTTCGCTTGACTCTCATATAAAAATTGCGCCTGTGCCCTGTGAAATGAATGCAGTAACCAAAAAACAGAAAAAAACCCAAAATAAAGCTCCCACTTATACTGCCCTCTCTCCTTTTAGACAAAGCTATATCCAGACAGATGTCTTTCCATCTTTGCTGCTTGAGCTTCCTTTCTCCAAGCTGGCTTTGGGTTTAGCACCTTGTTTCTCTTGGGCAATGTTGGCCCTGTTCTGCTCTACCACTGTGCCACCAGAGGCAGGACTGCTGGTTCGAGAGGGTTGTGTGTTGCCCTGGGTGCTGCTGTAGCTCTGAAATGCTATGTCTAACTGCTCCTGGGCCACTCGCAAGTGTTTGTGAAGGGTGGACAAGTCTGCTGGGAGGTTCTCATCCGGGCTGGTGCACTGCTGCTCCTGAGCAACGTTAGCCAAGTTCTGCTCGTGAGCCATCAGGCTGTTGGGGATCTTGGTGGACTTCTCTGATTTCACTACCAGGTTGTACTCAGGAGGGCAGGAGATGTTCTTTGGGTAGGCGTAATTGTATGGGGGTTGCCTGAAGCTGTTGATTTTCCGGTTGCGAATGGCATCTCGGATGGTCCCAAACCCCAGGTGAAACATCTCACACATGTTCAGCAATAAGCACAGGCAGCTCACCACGTACATCACCAGGAGAAAGATGGTCTTCTCTGTTGGCCGAGACACAAAGCAGTCCACAGTGTGAGGGCAAGGGACTCTGTTGCAGACATAATAGGCTTCTACCTCAAAGCCATAGAGTAAATACTGCCCTATCAAAAAGCAAACTTCAAATGAAGCTCTCGTGAGTAGCTGAAAGACATAGATTTTCATTAGTCCTTCTTCCTGGATACGCCTCCTCCCATCGTGCTTTTGCTGCTCTTTGCTCTTGGGCTTGGCTTTGGCTTTCTCACGTTCTGCTGTGTCGTCAGAGATCATGGGCTCATCTTCATCAGCCTCCATCGCGTCCTCCATGTTGCGCACTGCCTGCCAGTTCAAAGCAAACTGCTTCTTCTTCTTGAATCCCTTAAACTTCTTCTCCTCCTCCGCCGACCGGGCAATCCTGTGGATGGCATAGCCCAGGTACATGACCGAAGGGGTGGATATCATGATGATCTGGAAGACCCAGAACCTGACGTGTGACAGCGGCGCAAAAGCATCGTAACAGACGTTGTCACAGCCAGGTTGTTTGGTGTTACAGGTGAACTTGCTCTGCTCATCAGAGTAGATGGACTCCCCTCCCACCGCTGTCAAGACAATGCGGAAGACGATGAGCACGGTCAGCCAGACCTTCCCCACAAAGGTGGAGTGATTGTGAATCTCTTCTAGCAGGCGGGTTAGAAAGCTCCAGCTCATGTTGGTCATAAGGGCTACTCAGTTATAACCTGCAAGAAGAGGGGGAAAATAAACAACATAGCTGTAAGTTAACATCTGTGCTGCAGTCAGTGATACAGCTGTGATACTGGCACATCTGTGACAGATTAAGTCATTTTATCTCAAAGAGGCACCCTTCCCTGGAGCCTGTAATGGATCATGACATGGGGCTGACCATGAGAGAGCAGCATCGGGGAATGAGCTGTGGCCAGTGTGGGAACATGCTGCACCACTGTAAACAGCGGCAGAGATACCTGGTGGTACTGCATAAACAAAGATGAATAATGCAACAAACCACAGCACCTACTATATTCACCATTCCCAGCTTTGCTGCCTGTTTCGAGACATTGCTGTGCTGTAAGAAGGGTTTGGGTGACTGTAAAAGTGAATGCAAGGCAACATGGAAGCCACCTAGGCATGAAAAGGTGGTTGTGATAATCTCTTGCCTGCATGCCATGTGCTCAAGTGCCTGAACTGAAAATGGGAGTAGAGGATGCTGTCCACAATACAGAGTCCCACTGCTCAAATATCTTTCATTAGCAAACCCAGAAGAATGCAAAGAATCAGCAAAAGAATGGGAATATTTATGTTTACAGGCCGATGGCCCTTTTAAGTTCCTTTTGAAAAAAACAAACCAAAACAAAACAAATGTTTAACCAAATGCAGATTGTTTTAAAAATAAACCTTGAAAAGTTTTCAGAGAAAAACATGCATTTATTAGACCTGGAGACAGCTGTGGAGGAAGAGCTTGTAATAACCATTTTGTGTTTAGCTTAACTTGCAATGAGGCCTCAGCCTTGGGTCACCCCAGGCATCATTAAAGGCAGAAGGCAGTTTTACTGCTTGACTGGCAGCAGCTCTGACAGATAGCTGGATACCTGGATTTAGATTAGATACTACGAAGTTCTTCCCTGTGAGAGTGGTGAGGCCCTGGCACAGGTTGCCCAGAGAAGCTGTGGTTGCCTTGTCCCTGGCAGTGTTCAAGGCCAGGTTGACTGGGGCTTGGAGCAGCCTGGTCTAGGGAAAGGTGTTCCTGCCTGTGGCAGGGAGTTGGAACTGGATGAGCTTTATGGTCCCTTCCAACCCAAATCAGTCTGTGATTCAGTGAGCAATAGGGAAAGTACCAAGACCCAAAGAGCACTGTGACAGGGAACAGTGGGGCTCTCACCCCAGGACAACAGGGAACGGGCTCATCCTTTCTGCTCCCCTGCATCCCTTCTCTGAATGATCTTCCAGCTTGTCACTGAGTTTACCCACCTTGTTTCCACACAGGTACTTCATGGCAGGCAGTAAATTAGCCATCTGTGTGCCCTACCCCATCTGTGAACTGACACCTATCATTGCACCCAGAACTGCAGAGTGGATGTATTGGAGGCGGATGTAGGAACCAAGAACATGAGCATGGACAAGAACGGGTTAGCATGGGATAGCACATGGCAGTGGTGTGTTATGGCTCAGCACAAGCTGGCCTGGCACAGGCTACTCCCCTGCGGCGCTCCACAAATATGAAGAGGAAGAGGAAGGAGCTGTGATCCATACACTGAAAGAGTATGGACTTCAAACCTACCCCTCCATGCTGGTGAGCATGGCTGAGTGGAGGTAAAATGAGGCATGAACCTGCTCCTAACCTGGTTTCGCATCTCTTTTATATGGAGACACAAAATTAAGCCCTAGGATCTCCATGGTACAAGCTGGGTTTTAAGCCCATCAGCCGTACCAGGTGCAGGATGGGAGCAGCCACCAGCATCAGCCATAGGCACAGCCCCATGCAGAAGCAAGAAGGGGAAGATGCCTTGCTTTGTTCTCCATATCAAGCCTTTCTGGAATGTGTTTTTGCTCAGGCTGCGTCTCAGGACAGTAGCCAAACAGCCCTGGTTTGCTCAGTGCTCGCCTTCGTGCTGCCCCAGGAGGTAGCAGTGCAGCCTGAGGCACAAGATGCAGTGAAATTCTTCTGCTGTCAAGGGCTCTCGAGACCAGGCAGATGGAATTTTCTAACCTTGCTATTTCTAGATCAAACAAATCCTCTGCGAACCCAAACCCCCAAGTCTTCACACGCCAGAACGAGACTGTGGGAGTGCTCTGCAGATGGTGTTTTTCTTGTCCTGTAGCTGGAGAAACTGAGGCAGGGAGCAAGGAAACAGCTCACTCCAGGCTGGGTAATAACAGCTGTAAGAAGCTGTAATAACAGGCTGTAATAAGCCAGAAGAAGAGGTGGGGAGGTTCTCCTCTCTGCCCTCAACTTACCTCGTGAAAAACAACAGCCCTCAAAACTGCTAGGACCAGAATCCCCATCTCCTGCGCCAAAGTGATGCCTTGGACCCAATGGTCAGAAAGAAGCACTGCTGCAGATAGGACAACTCAGCTACTGCAGAAAAATGTGGAAAGCGATCCCACAGAACTATTCTTTATTTATTGAGGAAATTGAGGTTACTCAGGGGCAATATGGGAAAGCATCCCCTCTAAGTGCCTTTTTTGCTTCTTTAAAGTGGATACACTCTAAAGTGTGTTTAACCCTTCCTCTGATTGGTTTCCCCATTCAGATATAGGCACATGGGGCAGACATGGGGCATTAAATGATTTGCAGGACTAATCTGGGCACTCGTCCAAACTCCAGCTGACCGGGGGCTGGGAAGGGAAGACCCTGCTGAGTGCAGCTATGGCCCACTGCAGGGCATGGTGCATCTGTCTGTGGAGCATCCGGGTCCAGCTGAGGCAGGGCCGGGGCTTGGGTTGAGCACACACTGGCCCCAGATTGGCTGGCCACACACCAGCTCCCATCTGCAGCCCTAGCTAGCTGCAAACCCCACATTGTTCTAAACCACAGGCTTCAAATGTCCTGTACAGCAGTCCCTCTATAATTTCAGTGCTCACCTAAAGGGCTTGTGGGGTCTGCATCAAGCATAATTCACCATTTTGCAAGTGTTACTTAAGGACACAATTCCCACAGCTCAGGCTTACCTCCCAACAGCTATTTGCTGGAGCAGGGGGGGTCTAATCAGTGTAATGAGGGCTTTTGAAGTAAATATTCAAGTTTTGATCTGAGAATAGTCAGGATTGTCAGCAAAGCACCCAGTTTTTGAAAGGGGCACCCAATAGCATTGGTTCGAAACACTTACAAACCTCCTGAGTCAAGGAAAGGGAAGAGATTGAAAGAAAAACGCAAAACTGGAGGGCTGTTGCTTTGAGAAGACCACCTCTGGTTACCAGCTCCCAGCCAAGCTCTTGGCCCTGCCACTGACCATGTGGCTCAGCTCTCCATGCACATCTGGATCTGCAGGAACATCTGCAGGAAACAGCCTCGATCTGTTTCTATAGCCCTAGGAGCCCACTGGTGTCTTTGTGTACGATCACACCTTGATGTTATGCTCTCATGTGTCCACCCACTCTCCTGGCACCGTATTTGAAAGCAAGAGCTAAAGGAAATAAGTTAAAACCCCCTCCTGCAACCAGTTCAGTTAAACTTCCAGTGCTTTTTGCAGCTTACTGGCTAGAAAGACTACTGTGAGATCTCAGTGCCATTAATTGCTTGGGGGAAGTTTGTTTTTGTTATATTTTGGAATCAATTATAAGGCAAACAAGCTTCCAAGGAAGGATTTGTTCACATTGCTTTTGCTGATGAATAGGATGGTGCTAGGGGAAGATTATGTACCTCGTCTCCTCACAATGCCAACTATCAAAGCACAAAAATGGATTTTTGCATCTTCCATGTGCTTCAAACCTAATTCCTCCATGTAATAGGAAAGTTACACAGTCCGGCACCGTGGGGAAAAATCCCTGTGTGGATCTGGAGCACATCAATGGGTTAGATTAAGTGGTTCATGTAGCTGAATTATCTGCCAGAGAGATTGCATGAGAGGACCCACCATCCCCCTGGCTTTGAAATCCATTCATTCAGTCCTCTATCTTCACACGTCACCTCCAGGCTAGATGACATGCAGTGTATAAAACACACGGGGGGTACAAGTTTCACTTCAAAACAGCTACAAAGGAGAACTTGGACCATTCAACCCACCAGTAACACTTAAAGTAATGAAAACTCTCTAGCCAGGTGCTGGAATGAGCTGTTGGCTCCACGTTCTCACCATGGTTACTTCCCAAAACCCACTGATCCCTCTGCGCAATCACAGGCATAACTGTTGGAACTGGTAAAGCTTTAAAACCTGAGTCTGACATAAGCAGACGAAGGAACAGAATAAACAGAGAAAAACATCTGTGCTAGCTGGATGTCTTTACTTTCTGAGCAATTCCCACGTCGTTGCTTAAATTTCAGGGAAAACAACGATAAAAACCCTACTTACAGAACCATGGTGCTCCCCGTGGTGGCTTTCCCTCCTGCGCCGGCATTCCTATGCTGCCAGCCCTCCGCCTTGCCCTAGATAAACTCCTGCTGCCTCGGTCCAGCCATGCTCCAGCGGTTGGAAACCGGAGCTTTAGGGAAGTATTTGACGTGCTGTCAAACCCCGCCTCTGCAGCGGCCAGGCACCCACCGCCGAGGTCCTGCCCTAGCTGCCTGCACCCCTACAGCCCGTCCCACCGCCGCTACTGGCCCCTCTTTCCCTTGCCAAGCTGTGGGAGAAGGAGAGAAGGTGTTATGTATAAATATATATATATATATCCAGGAAGAATGGGGCACTGGTTTTAAATCCAAACAAGCTGCCAGGTCTGGTTTTAGGAACGCTGCCTGGAATTTTGCTGCTGAGCTCTTGAGCCGGTTGGAAGTAAATTAATAGCATCAGCTAGTGGCACTGGTAACAGATTTGTAAGACAGAGAGCATGACTAATAGGGAACATGTGGAAAACACATTTTGGCAAAAGTTCCTTTGTTGCTGAGGAAAAATATATACAGAAAGAGGCAAGGCTCACTGGTGAGGAAAACTGATCTGAAGCTCCTTCTTTGCTGCAGCTTTCTCTGAAAGAGGTGGTGCACCTCCCTCCAAGCTGGTGCATGGGAGCAGAGAGCAGATGAAGGATGTGGAAAGGTTTTTGAGCACACAGGGAGACCCTTTGGCTTCTTTGAGAAGCAAGAAGAAATAATAAGTATGGGAATGTGCATGAAGCCTAAGGCAAGTAGAGAAGGAAACCTCCATTGTGACGGTCAAAGAATCACCTTCTCATTCCTGCTCCACCCATGAAAGCTTTGGCATTGCCACCCCAGTTTGTTCAGGGCTCCAGGTATCTGCTGAGATGAAAATGGAGAGTCAAGGCAGGAAGTATCTCCAAGTGACAGTGAGGAGGAGAGGGAAGCAACAGCAGCCAAGAAATCATGAAAAGGATCAGACTTAACCTTTGAGGGGAGAAAGCATGGGAAGATGGAATCACAGCATGGTTTGGGTTGGAAAAGACCTTAAAGATCATCCAGGCCCAATCCCCTGCCAGGGGCAGGGACACCTTCCACCAGACCAGGTTGCTCCAAGCCCCATCCAACCTGGCCTTGAACGCTGCCAGGGATGGGGCAGCCACAGCTTCTCTGTGCAACCTGTGCCAGGGCCTCACCACCCTCATTACATTGTGATCAAAGGGGTCATTTGAAACCGTATGGTTCACTGTGTCATCCCTGGTCCTGACGAAGCAGGATATTCACCCTGCTGTCAGACCTTTGTTTTCCTAAAGACCCAAAGGGCCATGGAGGGGCAACTCCTGCTCACTGAAGCATCTCACACCAGTGCTCTTGCAAGCAACAGCAGCTACCTGCATTGCTGCATGCTGGTAAACACTTTAGCCATATTGCTGAAAGCTGCTCTGCAAGAGCCAAGGGGTGTGTGAGCCTCTGCTGATGCCAGAGCTTGTCTTGGTACAGAATTCCATGACATATAATGGAGTCTCCAGGGGGGCTGTATTTCTGGAAATAGTACAGTAATTTTCCTCAAGGTTTTAAGTTATAAACCATATACTTATACACAGTGATCAGTTAATTCACTGTTTGGAAGTACACATCTGTGATAGGCAAGTGGAAAAGCCCCATCAGCTGAGTTAGGTGTAGGGATGAACACACCCTTTGGGATATATGCCACACTAGGGAAATCGGGTGTATTTCAGAGGAATAAGCTTCTAAAGAAGTTAAATTACCACAATCCTTGTTGCATGCATCAGCTTAAGCCTACAGCACACCCACAAAGCTTGCACTCTCAAAGAACATAGGGAGGAAGCGAGTTGGTTTCAGAGGAGAGCACCACGTCCGGAGGAGATATCCCTAAGCCTCCACAGAAATTTCCCATCAGCACCCCTCTGAGGGGAAGCAAACATGAGGGGAAGCCGAGGCCGCATTACCCCTGCATGTTCCTGGGGTAGGTCTGGACTCCAGCACACCAGGGCAGTGGCCTCCTTGCCCACATGGGTCTGCAAGTCTGCGGTGGGTCACCCTGCGGTCACCTCCACAGGGGCCACATGTAGTTCTTGTGTGTACACCCCCCGAGGCAGGGACCCCATATCTTCAGCATATGTCACACCATCTACTTCTTAAAGACAAGTCCTATGAGATCCATCAGACCTGAGGGATGGCCACCGAGGTCTCATTCCCATTGAAGAAGTGTGGTGAAACTTCCACCCACTGCAGCTGGGGCAGGATGGAGCTGCAGAGAAGTATTATTAGTTACTTAAAAATAACTAGCTGAGAACAACTTCCAGGATCTGCAGGACTGTGGGCAACAACTTAAGAGATAAAAGGCAGCTCAGCATGGTCCCTGTCCCATGGGTCATGCAGTGTTTCCAGGCCCTTTGCTTTCTAACTGTGCGGGTTATTTATACACACAGCAATCTGGTCTGGTGGAAGTTTTCTGGGGGCATCTGTGCTCCAGGCAAGCCAAGCAACATCTGCTCCTGCTCCAGCCTCCTGCCTCGCAGGTCTGACATCGCACACTGTCGGACTGAGTGGTTCCCATCAGCAAACCATCACACAAGGGTCAAACCATCACCCAGGGAAGAATCAGAAGGGTAGAGCCCGAACCATGCATTTTCTCCTGGACACTTTAGATGGGTTTTCACTGTCCAGACAGCTTGTGTGAATGCTAAAACCTTTGTTGCAAGGGTAATAACAGAGGATGGCAGGAGTACGCACACAGTTTTTGTTTTCTTGCTCCCAAGGAAGACACTGGAGTGCATAGAGCTTTTCTAAAACAGTAACAGGCACCTTTTCACTCCTGACCTACCCGTGTTCCCTGTTAAATGCCTGGCTTTGAGAAAAGGGAATAAAAGATGGCAGAGACAGAGGGGGAATTGATATGCTGAAGCCTCGTATGATTCTGGCTGCTACTGGGAGTCATGTCTCCAAGTCACCTCTCCACCCAGTCACCACTTGTGTTTCAAATTAGTGATCTATGCCTCTCTTAGTTGTCCTACTGGAGTAAAGAAGTGCTGTCACTAATGATAATGAGAACTGGTATATCTCCTTGCTATGTCAGTGATGAGTAGCACCCATAGTTATCCACTATGAACACAAATCTACAAAGCTTTGTGCTGCATTACACCAACAGTTCATTTTCTTCTCTCATTTTCACCTTTTGCATTTAATTCAATCAGTTTGAAAACTAAATGAAATTAAGTTACACATCTTTGTTCAATGGCAAGACAGCTTTTTAAAACAAGGCCCAGGAAGCAATGTCATGTGTGGAGTCTCCAGAGCCTTCAGCAGCCCAAGGACCCAAGTTGTGTCATTGTCCTGGTGATGTGCTGGCTGGGCTTGGAAGTTCTACTGGGACACAGAGCCATGTCTCTTGTATTAAGGTGCTCTGGGACAGGCCAGCACCTTTCAGCAAGGGCAGAAGCAACGAACCAGGGTAGGACTTGGGTTTAGGGGTGGAGGGACCATGCCTTGCGATAGCTCCTGTTCCTAGCCGCACAAACAGCCCGTTTCCTCATGAAACAGTATCTGAACCAACAACACCCTTTATGGCTGATGGTATCCAGGCCAACTGTGAATGTCTGGGGAACCCATTCAGGAGCTGCGTTGCAGAGACAGGAGAGACCAGGTGGGAATGCTGCTCCACTCAACCACACTGGCCAAGCCCCTCTTCAGCTTTCTTGTTGGCCCCTTTATGCACTGGAAGCTGCTCTAAGCTGTCCCCAGAGCCTTCTCCAGGCTGAACAACCCCAGCTCTCTCAGCCTGTCTCCATAGCAGAGGTGCTCCAGCCCTCACAGCATCTTCATGGCCCTCTTCCTGTTTCACCCGGAGTTTTGGGCATTCTCCAAGATTTGGGATTAATCAGGACTTGCACCATATGAACACAGCCAAAACCTTTACTATCTTAAAAAAAAAAAAAAAAAAAACAAAACCAAAACCCAGCAATTCACAGGCTGCAGAAAAAGTTGAGCCAGGCCCTGTTGCTAAAACCTGCTTCATCACAAACCTCTGTGTGGGCTTTTCAGGACAGTGCTGATGACAGCCCCAGTGCAAACCTGCCATTTGAATGACAGAGAAACAAGGTCTCTACCTATTCACCATTAAGCTCATTTTTTTCTGCATCCAGCTCTGCTTGTTGGATGGACCCAAGAAGGTTCTGATCTGTATCAGGGTGTTGCAGTTGTTCTCTGGCTCTTGCAAGGAATAAATGGATAAAACCTGGTCTCACACATTTTTCCAACGCCTGCAGGGATTTTGGCTGCATAATGTCGGGATGTTTGAAAATGAGGCGAAAACTGCTTTCTTTCATGTACTCTGAAAATGTAAACTCTGGCTCCAAATTGCCATGAAATTTGTCCCACAGTTGTGCCTCAGTTAGCCCAGAAGATAGGTCAGAAAGCAAAATTTTTGCTAGGTTTGCGCTGGTCTGTGATTGGAGCAAAAAGCCAGTGCCATCTGCAGAATGAATAGCATTTCTGTTGAAAACCAGCAAAATGTTTCCTTTGGATATCACTGACTGGTGACTGCGGAAAGATAAAAGCACTTCACTTTGAAGAGGACCAAAAAAAACCCCTGATATGGTTAAATAACAGTAAGATTTACGAAAGCACAGATTTAAACCCAGGCTGGAGAGCAGACGTGGTTTATTCCAGCCCTTCCCAGCTGAACATTTTGCTGTGATGGACACATTCTTGAGATAAATCTCAGTGTTGACAAAACCACAAATGTTTTCTTACAGGAACCTTTCTCCTGAAGTTTTCAGGCTGGTGAGATAACATGGGCTGATACCACAAGGTGGGAAGAGGAGACTCATGGAAAGCCCTGGGGATGTGGCTCAGCAAAGCCCTTTATAGCATTTTTCCCTGTGTCTGTTCCTGCTCCAAAGAAAGCATCTGCCTCAACAGTCAGAGGTCAAATCGAGCAATTATTCCCTTCTCTATTTGCTTCCCTTTCCTGAAGTAGCTGGAGAAGCAACGGGAATAAAAGGCCATCTCCAACCACACCCATTGGGGCTGTCCCTGGTGTTAGTGCTACCCATGTCTCCCCTGCAAACCCATCGCAGCATCCCTACCTCTCATAACAGGAAGCAATAAACTTTCCAGCCCGTGTTGCCAGCCATGGCTGGCTGCAGCACAACCCTGTGAAGCCAAGCCAGGCTTGACTTGTTGTAGACCTTCTTGAACTTGTACTAACTATAAAACCCAATGAAAATCAGAGGAAATCCATCCTCTGATGGTGAAAACGGCCATGCAAAAGTTCACGGCACATCACCTCCTGTTGCCCCAATGGCCACTCCTCCATCTGCAGTTCACTGACCAGCGGTGCATCAATGCAGGCAGGAGCAGAGGAGAAAGGTCAGGGTGCATGGGAAAGATGTGGGAACAATTGAAAAAGTCAAGCGGACACATTTTTGGCTGGCCCAGAAAGGTGTGGGGCTTTTTCTTTTTTTCCCTTTTTCCCTAACACCTGTGGTTGGACAGAGATGGTGTATTAGGAGGGAGCTTGGAAGAGCCCCAGGAAAAGGGGGCAGGAGAGAGAGGAGTGGGAAAAGAGGTTGGGAGCTCAGCTGCAGCTTCTGGGCTCCATTCAAAAGCTGCTGGGTGAGGTCCCTGGCTCACTCTGGGCAGCTGGGAGGAATGTTTTCCCTTGCTTTTCAGCTGTGTGAAAACTATATTCACAGTGTCAGTGAGAGGAAGGGGATGGGAGCAGCCAGCAACTCTGTATAGGAATGAACATCTTAGACACAGCTTGAGGGTACAGACAGCAGCTGCCCAAAGCAAAGGTAGAGCAGTTGTGTCTTCTGTGCATCCACATAAAGAAGCATGAAGTGCTCAGCACTTCCTTCAGGTTTCCTCACCAAACCCCTCTTGCAAATACCTGCAAACACAGACAGTTTTGGTTTTCCTTGTGGAAAATGTTTCAGAACTGCCCAGGCAAGCTGCTGGCTCTCAGAATTTGCTTTATTTTACCTTTTTTGCAGTAGTTTCAGGGAAAAAAAAGGCAGTGTCATCTCTGTCATTATGCGCCTCATTTAAGACATGGGGAGAGCCGCAGCAATAGCTGGAACAAATTGTACGCACCTGGCCAGGGTGATGATGTTCAACCAGCCTCATTACACATAACCCTCAGGGTGGACTCTCCCACCAGGATTTAAACCAGGTTTATAGGGGTTGGAGCAACTCAGGGAGATCCTGCCAGTGCCCTTGGCTCTGGCTGAAGGGCGCTACTATTAAGCCCCTACTATTAAAGGAGAGTGCAACCCACTACGAACTATGGCCCCATTTGCCAAAGACTCAGCCCTATAGGTTCAGTCTTGATCCTGGGCTGACCTCCATCTTCCCAAATGACAGTGCAATAGGGAAGAAGGCTCTGGATTGGGGATTTAGTGGAGGTTTCTTTCATCCTTGAGTGCAGGAGAAGCCCAGCATGAGAACTGGGTCCAAAGTTATCTTAATTTCTTTGCCACCGCAAAAATATTTAATTTGCCAACAAAAGTGGAGGTTAAGAGGATTCATGTCTCAACTCTAACAAGGACAGGAGATTGTGGTGAACAAGTGCCCCACAAATTGGTGCAGGAACAGGACCTGCAAGATGCAGCCCAGGTACCTAAATCAGGTCCATGCTTTACCTTATTCTCGGGATGCTCCATCCTACAGTCTTGGCCGTACACATGACCTGCTCTACACTGTTCTTGGGGTGAGTGCATGCCTTATTGCTTTAAACAAAGTGTGATTTAAGAATACGTGTGGGTGATTTGGAGGAGTTGCTATGCTTGTGAGCAGATTTAAGGTTCTTTGTTCAGGGTGCATCCTGCTCTACCAAGAGCGTAATGCTCGTCTCCTAAATCCATCATCTAGCACCTCAGCAAGTCGCCTGCTTGCAGGACTGAGATGAAGATCAGGGAGCAAGACTTGTAAGATAAGACAAAATCTTATCTGAACCAGAATGTCTAAGACACCAAACCTCTCTGCAGATCCCAGCACTCACTTGCCAGAGCACCTATTCCCCAATCTCTTGGCTTTGGAGGAGCCTCTGACTTGCCAGGTCAGATAGAGCTGTAACAGTGAGGCTACTCTGATCCAAGTGTTATGCAAATGGAGAAAAGGGCTGCGGATGGCTGCCAAGCCCTTCCCTCTGCTGCATAAACCCATCCCAATCTCTCCCAAACAAACTCAGTGCTGCAGACGTGCCACCCCAGATCACTGAAACATCCTCCTGAGCTCAGCCCTGGCTACCTGGACACCAGCCTGCCCCTCATGGTAAAAAAAATCTAACATCCCCCAAACAGAGATCTTGAAGACAAGAAAGCAAACACCAAAGCAAAAATACCAGACACTTGGATGTGACTTTATGGCCCAGTTTTCCATTACGAATAAGATCTAAACAGTTAACTGGGAAGAGAGAGAGATTTGAACATGATAAATAAGGAAACAAATGTGCTGGACACGCTCTTGCCAGCTGTTCTTCAATAACATACAAAGCAGAAAGTAAAGGGAGAAAGGAAACGTTATTCCTACAAGTGCTTTCCTACCCTTCTGGCTGGGTTCCCAGCATAACCCAGGCTGGTTTGCACTCTGCTCACCAAGATATTTCGCTACACCAGTATCACCAGTAAATATTTAGATAACCACTTAGGCAATTACACCCAGAGATAATTACATAGTCACTTTTACATGCAGAAGAGAGGAGGATGAGTGAGAAATGCCTGGAGGAGTGCGCGGTATTGGGTGAGCGGTACAGTACCTTCCCTGGGAGCCCTGGGGATGGGAGCATCAGCGGAGGCCGGCCGGTCTGATCCAAAGGCGAGCGTGGGGCGGGAAAGGGACGGGAGCCTTCCTGGACGTGTTTACATAGGTGGGCCTCCGCCTGCTGACACTGGAGAGGTCAGCAGCTCGTGCCTCCTATCTGGATGCCACTGGGTCCCCCGTGCCAAGAAGGGACACCACGTGTCTTTTTGTCCCCAGAGCTCACAGGACTGGAGGAATTGAATCAGTATCCCACCTTTCCCTCTGCAGGTAGACTGGGGTGGAGAAGGTGCCTTCCAGGTGGGAACAGAGACAGTCCCATCTGGCCCTGGGCCATGCTGATGCTCAAAACAAAGGTTGACTCTGAGATCTGCAGCCACCAAGAGAACCAGACCCTTGGGCACATAGTGTGATGCTGGCAGCACCTTCTCCATCCCCTCCACCACACTGGGCATGAATATACACCTGCCTGTCTGCTGTGATGGGCAAGCAACTGTCCAAAACCTACAGCAGCACCACCAAACCCTACACAAGCACTGCCAGACTGTACAGCAGCACCACCAAACCAAATACCAGCGCCACCAAGCCCTACACCAGTATTACACCATATGCTAACTCCACCAAACCCCACACCAATGTGACAAAACCTTACACCACCACCAATCCGTACACCACCATCACCAGTTCCTACAGCACCCCTCAACGCATGATGTCTCTAGGTTGGGACCATGAGCCTGCAGGTTTGGCATGGTCCCATCATACGTCATGCACGGGGCTAAGGAAGAGACACCCCCCAACCTTGTTCCATGCCCCTCCTACAAAAGGATGATCTAGCTGGTCCCTGCTACGCAGGTGCCTTCACCCCACATGATGTCAGGGGGGATGGAGCCATGAGATGTGGGCTGTAGCCAGGTGCTCTGAGAGGACCACCATGAGATGGCACCTTCCCCCCTGCAGCATTGCCATCCCAGACACAGGACCCACTCTGTGGCCACTTATGTAGGGGAGCATAATCTCTTACAGTCTTGATCCTTGATGAACACACAGGACTGTGCAGATTGCCAGTCTCAAGGTGGAGAGGCACAGGGAAGCTGTCCCCCAGGAAGCCAGGAGCAGGTTACGCTCCAAAATGTGTGCGTATGCTGCTTTGCAATGGGCTGCTCCAGGGAGCGAGCCGCAATTAAAAGCTGGGGAGATGAAAGGGTAATATTGAATCCAGCTGTGAAAACAAAGATAAAACCCCTCTGAGCCTACAACCTCCCTTGGCCAATACGTGGGAAACAATGCGCCAACTGTAATTCCTCTCCCCGTGTCCATCCAACAGATATTTTTTCATGAATGAGCATGTTGAGGCGGAAGGGGAAGGAAGGGAGATGCAGGAGGAGAAGGTAGACAGCCCTTCCACGCCTATTACACAGGGGATTCTCTGTAGTTCATGGAGGTGCAGGGCCATGGGTCTGAGCCAACGATGCCTCACTGCTTGGGGCCAATCCACAACCAAGACAAGCAGGCAGCCACGTAAGGCTTTTCTCTCTTTGCTGATACAACAGACTGGTCCTGAAGGTAGACATCTTCCCAACAGAGTGCCAGGCACATGGGTGCATGGGTGCAGGTTTTGCTAGAGAGGTGAGTGGCCCAGGGGCATGCTACCTGGCTCACACCAAACCCTGCACCATCCACTGGGATGCAGTGGGCTCTTGCTTCCAGAGCAGGTACCCCTGGCACCACTAGGGCTTGTGTAGGGGTCAAACATCCCCATACAAAGGACCTGTCTGGTTTCCATGCAGGAATGCATGAAGCTCCACTGTGAGGCCAGAGTAGGGACACAGAGAACACTACAGTCACAGTTTAATCTGTAACAATACTAAAATCCCCCCATGACATGCAACGAGCCCTGTTTTGGTCTCCCAGTCTTCTGCTCACATTTCTTTTCTTCCATACTCTCTGCCAGCCCAGAGCCGGTTTAGCATCCTCCGGTAATGTGAACATTGCTAAATTTAAAGATGCAAACAGTATGGGAAATGCCATGGATTGAGGGTGCAAAAGGAAAAAAAGCCCTGTTCCTCCTTCACTTTGCAATAAATAGCTCTTGGAAATGCCAAGTCAGAGTCTCTGACCTGCAGGCAGCTATCAGGACTCAACTAGGTTTGCTGCTGGCCCACTGAGGTTCATCCCGTTTACTGTGGCTCATGTTTCAGTATTCCAGCAACCCCCCTGGAAATCTTCTGAAGTGAAGAGCTGCAGTGACCTGGCCATTACCAGAAGCTGGGGAAAGAAGATGAGGTTGTGGGAGGCTCTTCTTGAAAATTCAGTCTTTCCATTTCCAGTTCTTCCCCTCCCTCTCCAAGTCACCCTCCCTTTAACCTCCATACAGAAATAAATAAGAAACCACAACACCATCTGAGAAAAATTAAGAGGGAACAACTTAAGGAACATGAATCAACCCCCCAAATAACAATCTGCAGTGCTGCTCTAAGATGGATTGGTCTGCACAGAGACAGACAAGGTAGAGCCCTGTGGGCCATGTGTGCAGCCATAAGGATCTAGAGCCAGGGGAGCAGAGTACCACAGCTGACTTGTGGCACACAGCTCACTAATCCATCATAAATATGGAGCCTGTGAAGTTCCTTGCATCATTTGAAAGCATATCTTCACCCACTCTCTTCTTTCCCTGGCTGCTTTTTGGGCCCATACTGAGCTCGAAGCCTGTGAGTCTTCACTTCAAACCTCTGGAGCCCACATCCGTGCTGCTCAGCCAACTCTCTTCTGTCTCTAGGGTGACTCCAGACAGAAATGAGCAGGGCAACCCAATTTCCACTTCTCCAACAGGCAACAGCACAAGGGCGACATGTTTTTGCCTTCTGTCAAGCAGTAAGAGTCCTGCAAAACCATAAGCCCTGACCACTGGCACCCGGCACATCCTTGTGATGGAGGATGTCCAAGACATGACATGGGGAGGGATTTGCCTGGTAGAAGATAACATGCAAACCAAGCCCAGGAGGTTTCACAGAGGGTCTCTCCCACGGCCCTGCTGCCCTGTCCCATGTGGGACTTGACTCCAACCAACTACATCATTGCCTGCTGCTTAGATGTGTCTCTTCCACCTACACCCTCAAAAAAAGCATCATTGCATTACTATGCTATGAGGCCAGGCTCTGCTTTGCATCCTTCCCCACTGCTTTTACCTGTGCTGCTTGCTCCAAAATTGAGTAGGCCTTCTCCTAGCACACCTAATATCACATCCCACCACTTTTAGGACCACAGATCTAGACCCCAGACAGTCTTTGATCTGCTGCTGTCCATTCAAAGGCCCTCACTCCATCTCTGTTTCAAAATTTCAGCTGACCAAGTGGGTTTTCTCCTTTGGCCAGCGCTCTTCTTTTCTGCTCTTGATTTAATTGTCCAGTTGTAATAGCCAAGAATTTCCACAACCTGGTGGAAAATTAAAGAATCAGTGCAGGAGCAAAGCCACCCCTGCCTTGGAGAACAGTGCTTTTGTTTCCTGCCAGCCATCCTCTTTCAGGCACTGAGAGCAAAAACCTCCATGCCTTTCCAACACTAAATCACCCTGTTGGACTCATAATGGGGGCAGCTGAACTACACCTAGTTCCACCTATTGAAATGACGGCAGCAGTCCCCATCCCACAGGAACTGACCCCTTTACCATCACCGACGTTGGTGGAAGTGCTGATGACATGTGAACATTAGCAACCAGTTTTTATTTCTGGTGGTGTTTGCTGAAGTTTGAGCCAACGAAGAGTCAGGGTTGAAGGGGCTTAAGCTGAAGGGACTGGAGATGGGATACTCAAACCAAGAGTAAAGCCAAGGGCTGCATGGAGGGGGAATTAAACTCTAAGAGTTAGCCCTACCAGACTAACCAGGATGCACTGCATATCAGTATATCCAGTCATAGAATCATAATATCTCAAGTTGGAACAGATCAATAAGGACCATCAAGTCCTTACTCTTCAGTCGTCACACTGAAGTCTTGCATTCAAAAAACACACGGTTGGTGAGCTTCACAGGACCAAGAAATGTGGTCACTACCGAGCAGTGCAGATGCAAAGTCCATGCACATACTCAGCCCCAAACTGGCCAGCCTCAAGGATAAGTCATTGCTACTTCCTGCCACCTCCAGTCTCTGTCCAGAATTCTGTACAGCTCCCACTTATGGAGTTTCTGGTGCTTTTTCCTGCAATTTGACCAATTTCATCCTCTTTCATGCCTGTCAACACAACAGCCCCATTAACAACATGGAAGAGAAGGGGAACAGGGGAGCTTTCAGCCTCTCTGCTGTGCAATGGAAGGGAGGGTGAAACATGTACCTATCCCTGGGCAGATCTGTTTTTGAAAAGCAATTACTGGCAGGGAAGAGGCAAATCCCGCATTCCTCAGCAAAGGAATCTGGATGATGTCACCTCCTGCCCAGTGGCAGGAGCGTTCCTGCCCGCTGCAGCTCCCTCCAGGCAGCCTCTGCCTTGGCTACAAATATTTGTTTTGGCTCGGGCTTTGGAAGCTTCTCATTACAAGGAATAACAGCAGGATGGACTCTCCTACTGTAAGGCCTGTCTCTGTACTGGCCCATTAGCACAGGCCAAGGGTTAATAGAGGTTCACACAGACAAGCCAAAGTTCTACTGCCAGTAGCAGGAAGGGGGGGGGGGGGGGGCGGCAGGTT
>JAOEHY010045197.1:5499-15988 GCA_025447955.1 Psilopsiagon aurifrons
GGCCACAAGTCAAAAACACAGTGCTGCACCAACTACTAAAAAGGAGAAAAATGACTGCTACTGCTGAACCCATGACAGAAGTGAAGCCTCCCAGCTGGCTGCTCCCAAGCTGATTTATTCTTTAGCTAAAGCCAACATTGTAGTACTTTTGAAATTATTTTAATTGCCTTATTTTCTTCCTAAAGTCATTTTTATATTTGCCTTCAAATTCCATCCTCATCACCACATAAAATTCAAAATTTAACAGGTTAAACTAGTTTTAAAAGATTGTGCTTGTACTAGCATGCAAAGGGATTGACATGGGGACTGCAAATTAACACTGAAATTCCTGGGAGAAAACAAACACATTACATTTAATGTGATATCCCTGAAGTCTAGTTGTCTGTTGTCTGGAAGGAAGTGTACCTTCATCTTTGGATGAAGAGATGCATTTTACCTTCTTCATTTATTCTTTCCATTATAGAGGCACATCTCTTTTCCACTGGTTTTCATAACAGTAGCTGCCTTTGTTATCCATGGACTGATTTCCACAAACTTCTATGGTTTATCAGTTACTAAGGAACTTTATCTTTCACCAGAAACTAGTCATAAAGTATACTAAGGATTATTTAAAGCTCCAGTTATGTGTGAAACAGAAGCTATGTGGCCTATTTTTGTTTCAAGTAAGCAGCTGTCATCAGCTACTGTCTTGCGTGGCAATAATAATCTGTGTAACCACAAAGTGAAACTGAGCCCCAAATATAAATTTTCATCACATCCATTTTTTCTGTGTACGAATTCTGCTGAAAACCTAATTCTGATTTGTGTTAAAATGTGGATTTTTTTTCCAAGAAGTACCACTCACAGTTTTATACAAACTTTGCAGCATTTGTCCATGATACATAAACATTTATAATGCAGTCTCCTGTTCAGAACACTGCTAGCAACTTCTAAAAACTTTATACTCCATTTAGAATCAAAAAGTGCTTCTCTTGAAAAACATCGAGAAATAATGACTGAACTGCACAGGATTATAACTTTATTATGATTAATTACGATAAAATAATTTATGTGTCAACTGTTGTTTTAACATCACGTAAGTCTTGACACATTATGGAGCAAAACTTCCCATACATTTACATTTTACAACTAAATCAACAAAGTTCTAATACGCAAGATGTTGCAATATTTAAACTTACAATTTATGTTTTAAATATTCAATCCAAATAGTGTTACAAGGCCACTGTCAAACTCTTAAAACTTGGCTAATTCTTAACAATAGTCACAGACAGTTCTTTACCCTTAGGATATATCATTGACCTAGTAGTGTATTTCTTACAAAAATAATTCTGGGATCTTCAAAAACTACTTTCAATAGGATCATAGCAGCAGTTTACTCTCTGTCTTGGGCTATGTTCATGTAAAGCATAATTCCGAGCTAGGAAATCATTCCTAGATTTTGGTCAAGGTAAAAAAACCCAGGCAATTCCTGTCATCTACATATACTTAATGGCCTTAAGCATGCCTTAATAGGGCATTTTGACACGAGGATCTTCTACCTGAAACAGAGCACAAATTTAAGGAATGATGAAGGGTATCTGTTGAATTGGCATGCTTGTGAGCCTTCTCTTAGGAGCTCAAAAGGGTTTCAAGGCTATCAATATTGGGTAAAATAAACCAATATCAGTATAACACAAAATGCTAGTACCAACATGCTCTCAATTCTCTTAATGAACACTTCCAAAATTTTAGCAGCTGGCAGGCTTTGAGGCAGAAGAGGTCTCTCTCTCTCTGTGTTACTACACAGGGCCTAGCACCAGTGCTCCTACAGCCTTCCTGACAGGATAGAGCAAAATTACTACTGGTATTATAACACAGACGGCTAATTTGAAGGAATTCAATTACTGTTGGGTAACCTGTGACAGCACAGCTTCACCTGGATAACTGGTGTAAGCTTCAGTGCTGTGTATTTCTTTGCCCACTCTGACTTCAGCCGCCCCAGATTGCCCATTGTGAACCCTTGGCTATCCAGAATAGTGCCTGGACTGCTGTGTGAATAGCAGCATGCATCAGCAGGCTAAAAAGGAAAACCACACTGTGGAGTTTGTTCTGGGCCTCTCCAGTGAATAGCTGTTTTGCTTTCCAGGCTTTTTGTGTTTCTTCCTATGGCTAAATGAGCCAAGACAAAAAGCTCTTGGCTTCATTTATGAAAAGAGTCTACCTGCTGATAAAACACTCCCTCATGAAATACACTGACATTTTTGGGTTTCTGCAAAAAAAGACAATGATACAAGTGATAGCAGGTCTTTCAAGCACCACACTGCTGCACCTGGTCTGCCCACTCGCCATTGTGCTTCAGCTTGGAGACAGGCACTGCTAACAAGAGCTAGGCACAACCTATCAGTACAAATCCTGGTGAAGAATATACTCAAATAGTAAAGGCAGTAGTGCTGTGATCTGTGAACAGAGAAAAGCGAGAGGTAAGATATTTTCTTTCATTTTTTTTACAGAGATACTTTTTATTTTGCAATTGCTATTTTCCACCAGAATTCACAGCAGTTAAGAAGACTTCAAATTCCAGTCCCCCATGCCTCAGATGGAGCCCAGTCTTTGGACTCCTTCTCTGCTGGGCATGATGAGGTGTGGGGAGGAAGCTTCCCCGTAAAGAGAAAGTCAAACAAATAAGGTTTAAACTGCACTAAAATTTGGGAAAAACTTATGCACTGTTTTTAGTGAAGTATGTATGTCTATATACAAAAATAACATCAGACAGTGTCCTTTTAAAAAAGTTAAATATATATGTACTGTTAGAATAATTACACGAACTCTACCCATTTCAACAGTTTTTAAGTATCACGCATTCAATTTTCACAAGCAAGTTACAATGTCATTTAGCATTTCTGACTGTCTACAACTTTTTTTTGGAACAGACTCAAATGGAATGCACTTTTAATATAAAACATATGTAGCAAACACTTTATAAGCAAACAGTAGACAGCTCAAGCTACAATCACTTTGTGGTAACAAGTGTATGGGCTGTTTAATCCAGCACCTGCAGTAGGACAAGATAATGGTAAAGCCTCCCTCTTTCCCCTGCCACAGAGCATTAAAACCAGGCTACAATCCAGTCACATAAAAATACTTTTACTTGCAAATAAAGCCTTTGCAAATAAAGCCTTTGTCACAGTCCAGTTTGCTCAAATTTACAGAAAAACATACTCTGTAAGTAACTTTAATGAGTTCATCAGAAAAAACCCAAACATATCAAGCAAGGGCTCAAGCCACTTTGTACAGGCTAGCTTAACACATTAATGCATTAGGTTAAAAATTCTCCAGTTCCTAACTTGCACATCTGTAAGGAAACAGTTCCCTAACCGACAGCAAGAGCGCTCCTTCCTGCTCCTCCGTCAAGGCACAGGCATTCCCTGCACCCCATTGGGAATCATGATAGCCTCAACAGCCCATCTGATGCTAGATGTGCATCAGAAGCTTTTGGGGTAAGCTAATGTATCTATATATCCCCAACTTGGAAGTCTGGTCTGCAGCATGTTTGTATGTTAGTGAATTCTAAAGACAGTGCAAGACAGCTACTCTGCAAGGATGCAGGGGTGCAGCACGCACTAAGCAGGTGACAAAGGCTGCAGGATGTCCTTCACTTCTTTCTGCCCAATGAGTCCCATGCATGTGCTGCTCCCACCAGCACACACCAGCTCTTAGCACAGGCTGTGTTACACCAAAACCTGAGCAGGAGTTGAGTGGATGGTCACAAGTCTAGTGCTACATCAACAAGGTTTAGGCATAAATGTGAAACCTCTTGTTTTGGCATATGCGCACCTGTCAGAATCGTAACAAAAATAAAACAATATATTTCAATCCCAATATGTGTGCAAACATGCCCTGAAATAGACAGAGAAATAGCAGCTTGGGTAGAAGCAACCAGCTTAAACACTTTTTATAAAAGTAGGAATAAAGTAGGAGAATTTTTGCAGCTCATCTGTATCAATTTGCCAGCTTTTTACTAAGGCATATTGCTTTTGCCTGCATCAACGCTTTCAAAAGCCATTTGTTTTTTCAACAGCAAGCAGATCACACGAAACACACTAAGAAGTGACTCTGGGATTTGTAATGCGAAGTGCTATGCTTGCAATGGACTTCATGGCACAAGTAGAAACCTTGTGACAGATTCCAGCTTGGGAAATGTAGTTGGAAGCTAACCGATACAGCCTTTCTGCCCCAAAGATGTTGAAGTGCCCAGGCAGTACCTTCTCCACGAGACCTCTGTCCACTAACTCCAAGAGGCGCTGGCAGCTTGCAACGTAGTCGCTGATTTTGCTGTAGGGAAGCCAGTCAATCATGGATCCATCATACACCACGTCCCCGCTGAACAAAATCTTCCGTTCTTTGTCATGTAAGCAAATGCTGCCTCTGGAATGACCAGGCATGTGCATGACAGTAAGCTGTCGGTCCCCAAGGCTGATCTCATCCCCTGCAAACAGTGTTACAGGAAAATGTATATATGATAAATACCACAAAGAGTACGACCTACCCATACACTGAGAGTTTAAACATACTACATATCCACAGGGGGAGCAGGACATTTATTTTCTTGGTGAGTGCCAAAGAAGAACCTGAAAGACAGGCTTGACAAAGCATATTTTCCAGTTATGGTAACAGTTAACACAAGCTTGGGCTACATTAATTCAATCTATTCCCTAATAAACTAAACAATGTGGAAAGGAATGTGATAGATGAAACCAGAGAAAAACCAAGACATTTAAACAAGGTCTCCTTTGAAAGTTTAAAAAGTATTTTACAATTTATTATCATTTTGCAATTTATTTAATTTGCCTAGAATTGCACTGCTGATACTTCTGAAAGGCAGAAGGGCAGAACATGAATTGCAGGACTAGCCTCGACACACTTTCTTCATCTCAGTCACATACATAAGAACAGTACTTCCTTAACATGAGGTAATTTTTTTCCAGCTTAAACTTGGATGTCTTTTCACTGTTCTAGCCACTGAACCAGTACTTTAAGCCTAGGGATGAAGAACTGGCCAAGTAAGTCAGCCACTGATTTTAAACTGTAATGCCAGCTTAATTATAATTGTGCAAACACCACTAATTAAGAGGTGGCAAACATGTAAACTCTAGTACTATGTAGGGAAAGAAGACCAATGTACAAGCAACCTTCTTGCAAGCAGCTGCCTAACTACATGAAAGAGTTCGAAAAGATAACATCCAGTACCATCATAAAATGATGCTTAAAATAATCTGCCCTTCAGTTGCCAAGGAGAACAAGGAAGTTACCAGACCTCTACTGTTACTAGAAAGTTACCGATCTCCCTCACACCAGAGACAGGCATGCCACAGACTTCCTCATGATTCACCAAGCCTAGAGGTACTTATAACTCCTGGAAGTCATACCTTTTGTGACAGGATTTTTGGTGTTCAATTGAAAAGGAGTACTGAACATGCTACAACAGCTTTGGGAAGTCACTCAGGAGGTAACATCTGACCGTGCTGTATCCAACAGGTACCCATATTTCCACAAGCAGCTAGTTTCAAAATTATAAAAGGGGATTTTCAGACAAATCTTTTTCAGGGAAATGCTGGGCAGCCTTGGCAGGAGAAAGAAATAGACTTGACATTGAGAAGATATTGCTGAAAATGCCTGTATTGGTGAAGGAAACCACAGTGAAGGTGAAGTTAATGGAGGAAAGTATTCAGGTAGGTTTCAGACTGTTCCTGGCACTGAAAAAAATACAAAGAAACAGAATATGGCATCCAAAAGTTAAAGATATGCACAAAATTTGGAAAAATTCTTAGATTCTGAACCTTTCTGAAGGGACAACTGAAGGAAACTGTTGAGTCTTATGAGATGCAAATGACTAGGAACACACTAAATGGTAAGGCACAATACAAATAAATGCAATTTTAGCTAGAACAGCTACAGTGAAAGAACTGGTAAGGTTAAGAACATGCGAAACCTAAACAAGTGAGGCAGGCAATGTACAAAAAAAAAAAAAGCTGTGGCTTTGGACTGTAACAGAGTACTGCCACCTTCTGTATTTTCAGCACTGCTGGATATCTTCACCCCATAGCCTTCCACGTGCACTTGAGATAATGTCACTTCCACACAGCCTGTCTCAGTGAATGCTGTCTTAGAAGCCTTGATGTTGCTTTGACAGCGAGTTTGCTTCATCTTTTATAAGATTATCTTTTTAATAATTCCTCCCTTTTAACGAAAATACCACTTAAACTTCTGTTGATTGACCACTGTTAAATATTATACCAGATCTCCTCTGAAGCCTTCAGTAAGTTCAGTTATAGTTTTCCAAGCATCTATACAGGATGGCCTAATTTATCAAGAAGACAGCAATACCCCTCCAAAAGGTGTCACCTGTCTGTCAGATAGTTACCCTATAACTCCTTCTTCACCATACTGTACTATTAAGTGGGTTGTTGCTAAAATAACCTAGTCATTGTCTGCTGCGAGAAGTTAAATGGATTTCTATCTGCAAAAGCCACTTCAGTGTTAAGTCACATTTATGTAAATTCTGTAGAAGAAAACCCATGTTCTCTGAAATACCTCTTTCAATAAATTGCCTTGTTCTTTACACTCTTATGCCTTGACAGCTTATAAATAATAAGGGTTACCAGATGCCAGAGCTGACATGGTGACACACTGTTAGAAGCCTAAGGCAAAACTTGCTCAGTTAGTCACTTAAATTACCGCTGACTGATTCTCAGTCTAAGATTAAAAAAATACCTGCATCAGTGAGCAGATAGATCAGGCATGCACGGGGTATTTCACAGAATGGTTTGGGCTGGAAGGGACCTTAAACCTCACCCAGTTCCACCCCCTGCCACAGGCAGGGACGCCTTCCACTAGACCAGATCCAAGCCTCGTCCACCCCGGCCTTGAACACTGCCAGGGATGGAGCAGCCACAGCTTCTCTGTGCCAGGGCCTCACTGCCCTCACAGGGAAGAACTTCTGCCGGAGGCCTCATCTCAGTCTCCCTTCTGTCAGGTTAAAGCCATTCCTCCTTGTCCAAAGCCCCAGGTTTCTTGTGGCCCCTTTAGGCACTGGCAGCTGCTCTGAGGTCTCATCAGAACCTTCTGTTATCCAGGCTGAACAGTGTCTGTTTGTCAGTTCCCATCAATACTTTGAGAAATGGCAGAAACAATCATTTAAGAATATAACCCACTACGTGGGGCTTTGTTGTCCCATGTTGAGGACTTCGGATGGCTTTTACATTCTGCAAAGCAAGTTGCAGAGACTGACAGTAAGCAAAGAAGAAAGCATCAGTTTTCATCACACCTGGGTGAAACGTGTCCCTCCCTGCCCGTGGCAGGGGTTTGGAACTGGATGAGCTGTAAGGTCTCTTCCAACCCAAACCTCTCTACGAGTCTACGCAACACGAGGTAACACATAAAGCATAACGAGCGCAGCGACAAGACGGCTGCTGCTGTGCCACCGGCGACCCACAAACGCTGCGCACCACTCCACCTTCGGGCGAACGCGACCCCAGCGGTACCGCCGCTTACCTTCCTGCAGCAGGCGGCTGGGCCGGACTGGCGGGACGCGGAAGTGCCGAGCCCGCCACCCGGGCCGCGGCGGCCGCGCCACCTCCCGGTCCGACAGCCAGGTGACGGCCTCGTAGTTATCTCCGCGCAGCAGCGCCGCAGCTTCGGCGCTGTGCACCGCCACCTCCTCAAAGTGCTGCAGCCCGCCAGAGTGGTCGAAGTGGACGTGTGTGGCCACGGCCAGCAGCGGTCGCGGCTCGGCCCCGTCCGCCGGGGCCAGCAGCCCGGCGGCGCGCAGGTAGTCAGGAAGGCTGCGCAGCCCCAGCCCCGCGTCGATCACCACGTCCTGCTGCGAGCCCCGCACCAGCCAGATGTTGGCCCGGTTTCCCGACTCGTAGAAACGCTCTTGGATCCAGAAAATGCCGCCGCCCAGGGGCTTGTGCGCAAACCACTCCAGCACCGACATGACCCCACCGCCAGCTCGCCTCAGCGCTGCGGGGCGGAGTAGCCCCGGGCCCGGCCCACTGCGGCACCCGCGGGCGGAGAGGGGCGGAGGGGAAGGCTTGAGGGGGATCTGCGAGGGGCGGAGCGGGTGAAGCCACTTCTTCAGTCGTGAGAGGGCCGGGCGGAGGCGGGTGAGATCTGTGGGCGGCGGAGGAAGCAGAGTCGTGAGGCACGGGGGGGCGGACAGCGGGGGCAGAGGGAGTGGGACGGGCTGGGGAGGAAACGGGCGGGTGTATCCCCACACGACTGCGGCAGGTGATAAGTGCCTTCACCCGGTAAATAACGCCTTCGTTTAGGACGTTCATCATTCAGTGGCACAGGTTGCCCAGAGAAGCGGTGGCTGCCCCATGACTGGCGGTGTTCAAGGCCAGGGTGGACGGGGCTTGGAGCAGCCTGGGCTAGTGGAAGGTGTCCCTGCCTGTGGCGGGGGATTGGAATTGGATGGGCTTTAAGCTTCCTTCCTACCCAGACCAGTCTGGGATTCTATAATTTTACCTTCAGGGGCATTAGGTGAAAAAAAAAAAAAAAGAAAAAAAGCCAAAAAATCAAACCAACCAACCAAACCCAACCCCCCTAAAGTCTCAGTATTTGTATTTCAGTCCCTTCTCCTTTATATGCTCTTGCCTTCCACTGGGCACTTGTCTCTGAAAATCAAGGATCCAAACACTATTGAGACTTGATCTGAGAAATCACACAATAAGGAGAGCTCATCCGAGCACTAGGTCTTCTCACACCGGCCACCATCCCACTGGCTAATTTTCCTTCCCCGCTGACTGCCTGAGCCACAGCATATGTAGTTTTGAATGAACTTTAAAAGCTTAAATCTGAAATTCTCCTTGTTTGTGGAGTAAGTGACGTGGACATCTTCCACAGGTGTGAAAATGGGCCCAAGTGCTCCATTTGGCATCCCTTGTGGCAGCCAAAATGCTAGCAGTCACGGTAACTTTGTCATGCTTGGTGACTTGGTTGTACAGCTCAGCGCTGACTTCATTATTTCTGCACTCATCAATCAGTGTCACTTCATGGTGTCGTTAGACATAAACCTTCTAAGCTAGTATGATTTAAAATGCCACAATTTTCACTAAAAATGTGGAGTTGAAATACTTCTACTTTGAAATTTGTTGCTTCTCATCACACTAATATGCTGTTTCAAGACAGTCTTACTGAGAATTAATTTTAGAGCAGCATTTTGAGAAATGGACCTTTATATTCACCATAATAATTCAAACAGTGTGCCTCTCCTTGCTGGACATTACCTTTATTATATTTCTGTTTTCTGTTGTTGACTTCCCTTTTTCACGCATAGATAATGTAATTGCTCATGTTTGGGACTTTTTGTGTCTTTTATCTTTCTCCTTTCTGTCAGGCTCATATCTCGCTTTTCATCCTCCTTTCAAGTGAGTTTGCAATTTCTTTTTAATTTCCAGGTAATTAAATGCTCAGGCTTTGCTTGTGCTTTGTTGTCTTTCTTAAAATGATTTATTTAGGTCTGTCTTTGGTTTTTATACAGTCTTATGTGCTGATGAGTGATGTGGAAATACATACTGTAATTTCCAAGCAGGGCTTATTCGTGTTTATAATTATAAGTAGGACAACACTTGTATCAACCAGTTTTTCAAAGGCATGCAGAGACTGTGAGAATGAAGACCCTGGGCCCACTGTAGGAGAGCATCTGATTTGAGATCATCTTAAGAACCTGAATGTATACAAGTCCATGGCACCTGAGGAAATCAGTCCATGGGTCCTGAAGGAGCTGGCAAATGAAGCTGCTAAGACACTGTCCATCATATTTGAAAAATCATGGCAGTCAGGTGAAGTTCCTGACAACTGGAAAAAGGCAAATATAACCCCCATTTTCAAGAAGGGGAAAATGGATGTGCTGGGTAACTGCAGAGCAGTCAGCCTCACCTCTGTGCCTAGCAAAATCTTGGAGTGGATTCTCCTGGAAGGCATGCTGAGGCACATGAAAACCAACAAGGTACTTGGTGACAGTCAGCATGGCTTCACTAAGGGGAAATCCTGCCTGACCAATTTGGTGGCCTTCTATGATGAGGCTACAGAACTGATGGACAGGGGTAGAGCAGTTGATGTCATCTACCTGGACTTGTGCATGTCTCACATGACATCCTTGTCTTTAAGTTGGAGAGACATCAATTGGATAGACGGACCACGCGGTGGATAAAGAACTGGCTGGATGGCTGCATGCAAAGAGTTGCGATCAATGGCTCAATGTCCAGTCAGAGACCAGGAACAAGTGGTGTCCCTCAGGGATTGGTGTTGGGACTGGTCTTGTTTAACATCTTTGTTGGTGACATGGACAGTGGGATTGAATGTGCCCTCAGCAAGTTTGCCAGTGACACCAAGCTGGGTGGTTCAGTCAATAGCTGGAGGGAAGGGATGCCATCCAGAGGGACCTTGACATGCTTGTGAGGTGGGCTGATGCCAACCTGATGATGTTTAACCATGACAAGTGCAA
>JAOEHY010045200.1:0-12680 GCA_025447955.1 Psilopsiagon aurifrons
GGTCCCGGTGCGGGCCATGGCGCGGGCGGCGCTGGGCGCGGCGGGGCTGCACGTGGATGAGCTGAACAAGGTGCGGGTCCTGGACCCCGAGGCGGCGCAGCAGACGGCGCAGCTCCGCGAGGAGTGCGGGGCCTTCCTGGACAGTGAGTGCCGCTGGGGCCGGGCACCGGCGCTCTGCGCCGCGCTTCCCCTTTGGCAGCCACGGCCCCAAACACGTACCGTGTGCAGGAGCGCCAGAAATAAAGCTAAGAGCCACAGCGGGTGGCGAGCGCGTTCCTGTGCCGCGAGGGTGCTGCGGGCACCGCTTCACCGTGTTCTCTTCTTGCAGAAATAGCCGAATTCCAGAAGATAGTGGGGAGCTTGATCGAACTCGTCGATCAGCTGGCCAAAGCAGCGGAAAGCGAGAAGATGAAGGTATGTGCAGCTGATCACACTTCACAGCAGCAGCAGTCCCTGCTGGCAGTGTCCGGCAGGCCTTTCTGTGGTACCGATGTCCGGAGGACTCGTACAGGGGCACACAGAGTGCCACATTACCCGTGTGTTTAACAATTCCACCTTCCCTGCTTCTGTCTGTACATCAGTACTGTGGTGTCACCCTCCCTTACCACTGGTGTGGCTGAAACACTTGAATCCCAGCCTGCCAGCAGTGAGAGGGGTTAAAAGCAATAAACAAATCCTGCTACAACTACAGCACTGACTGTCCTCTCCTGACAGGCCATCGGTGCGCGGAACCTGCTGAAGTCTATAGCAAAGCAGAGGGAAGCTCAGGAGCAGCAGCTCCAGGCTTTAATAGCTGAGAAGAAGATGCAGCTGCAGAGGTGAGTTACCTGTTCAGTACTGTAGGGCACTGCAGAGTTTGGGAAGTCAATCTCCCCTCTGTGCATGGCTGCTGGGCACTGCCTCAGCTCGTCCCCACAGCCTGTCTGCACAGCAAAGGTGTCCCATCCTGCGCTGAGCACGTGGGGACAACATGGAGCCACCGGCCAAGGGTTCACTTAAGGCCACTGCCCATCTCTGATGACTGTGGCTAAACCAAGGGGCGGCAGCAGCCAGGGCCACTGGGGAGGCCAGTGGGCTCTGATTAGTCCGGCACACAGAGGCGCTGCAGAACTGTGCGTCCAGCCCACGCAGCTGCTGCTCTGCAGAGGACTCTGGAGCCCAGGTCCCTTCCCTGCAGCCCAGGAGCACTGTCCTGACCCAGCACGGGAGCTGGTGACCGCCTGCTTTATCTTTCAGGTACCAGATAGAGTACGAGACTCTGTGTAAAATTGAAGCTGACCAGAACGAATTCATTGACCAATTCATTTTCCAGAAGTAGAGGGTTTTAAGAGAAAACCAAACTTGACCATTCCAGAATCTTGACAACTTCAAAATATGCAATTTTTCACTGTGTAATACTGAAGAGCTTGTTTGTACCAATGGAAGTGTTTTAATTCAGAGTGACTTACACTATGAGTGGCAATAAGGAGGGCTTTCTAATGGGGTAAAGACTGTTGTGTCCTTCGATTTTATAAGTTTTGTACAGTCTCCTTCTAATCCAAATTACAGTTGAATTGATACTGCTGTTGCTATGTCACGTCTGTCCCTTTTTGAACTGTGCAGCTCTTTCAAAGAAACTGGGGAAATAACTGATTGTTTTCAGACAAACAGCAGGAAATCAGCTGAATGAAGAACTTTAAGCTATGCCCAAGATACATCCATACTGGTAGTAATGCTAGAGTTGAATTGTGTGGGTGTTGTAAGTGATGGAGCACCAAACTGATGAAACTCCACATCAGTCCTCAAGTTTGATTCCTGCAGATCAAATTGAGAACCTAAAAACCCCACCGCCAAACCCACCACCCCTGGCTTTCTGTCAGCGGTAGGTTCTCTTCACTGTACCTTACACATTTACTGTGGGAACTCTACACTGCCTCATGGTCATTAAGTTCCTTTTCGCCATTCCCTGAAGAAAACTTAATGCCATTTAATGCGTTTAGTTATTTATTTCCATATGAGAAGTGATTTTATGGAGTGAGGAACTGCAAACCCTTCTTCACGATCCCTGACGTACTTGAGAATCCCCCAGGGATTATGCCTCAGTGTCCAACAAAGGTAACTTCAGGCATCAGTAAATCCAAGGTTGGGCACATTATCACTGAGCAAATTCATTGACAATTAATCAAAACTAAAGCAGAGCAAAGGAAGGTGAGATTTTAAAGGAAGGGGCGAGGAAGTTCAGAGCTATTGTAGGATGTGGAATGTGTTGGAAGCATCGCTCTGGGGATCTGTGTGTAGCCAGCTCCTGGAAGACACGTTTCTGACTGAAGTGGTTTCCTGGCAGTGCTCTTGGAAGAGAGGGACCAGCGGCAGCATCCCCCCACCATGCAGTTACAAATCAGGCGGCTGAAGTCCAGTTTCCCGTTGCAGAGGGCACAATGGGACAGGGAGAGGTGGGAAGTGCCTTCCTCTGCGTGCGCCACAGCCGCGGGGCTCAGCTCACCCCAAGCCTGTTCTTCCTTGTGTAAGCTGGTGCCCGGGAAACGGCTGCTGCAGCCACGACCATGGCACAGCATTGTCCCAGAGGACCACGTCAGCACAGGGTCTGCATCAGCGTTGTACGTGCAACCCGCAGAGCGGGCTACTTCCGTTTCCGTTTCTCCACGTGGTTGTAGTGGGGGTTGTAGAGCATGGTGTAAAGAATCAGCAGCGGTATCAGCAAGTAGGGCACGTACACGGAGAGCAGCACGAGGCGTTCACGCTGCGTCTGAGGTCCCAGCTGCTCCGGCCCTGAGAAGTCGTGGAACAGGATGTGCGCGAGGATGGCCACCAGAGTGGTAGCTACGTGTGTGGAGTAGATGATAGCCGGAGTCCTTATCCACCTGCAGCTCCCTGCAGGGCAGCAAAAAGGAAGCGTATTTAAGTGTTCAGAAGCAAGCAGGATTCAGCGGCTCATAAATGAACTGAACAGTGACTGCTGTAGCTCTGCCAGGGCAAGCACGAGTTATGGTAAATGGGTAGCAGAAAAAATGTGAAGTACATGTGACAACCCAGGAAAACTATCTGCCTTTGTGGGAAGGCAGAACAATGGTGAGATTGCAAACGTTTCACGTAATACAATGAGTAGCTAGAACGTATCTCCCTCGGGAGCATGCCAGATGTCAAACCATGGTGCTGGTCCCATGTAAATGACTGCAGCTGATCAGGCCTGTCATGATGGCCTCTGTTTCCAGCAACCCTGGTCCTGTTCTGTTGTCTCAGATGGGACTTGCCACGAGAAGAGGGCAGTGCTCCACTGGCACACCCCTGCCATTGCTTACCCGCACCTCAACCCCCGCTGCACAGAACACAGGTGTTAGGTGGCAGCACTGCACAGGACGTGCTTGTACACTCGCTTTACACCAACCTTTTAGGAAGGCGTAGGCTGCGATGGGGAAGAAGGGCAGCTGCAGGAAAGCTTCACAATATATGAATGCCTTGAACCACTCCGGGGGCTGGAGCATCAGCGGGTCCCTGAAGGTGGTTGCGTACCACTGCAACAGCTCCGTCAGCTTCAGAGAGAACAGAGCAACACATTAATGCACTGAACATCAACGTCAGCAGAACGGTGACCCTCGTCTGCTGGAGTCTCGCTGATGGGAAAACCCAGGGGCAACTCAATGCCAGCACCTGGCTCAGCGACCTGCAGTTTCCACGACAGAAAGGTAAATTCCAGCAGGGTTTCACACCGGACTTTGGACGCAGAGATATGTATTGAGATCTGCTGGTTAACCATTAATGACAAACGTTTGCTCCAAGTGGAGCAATTCCACGGGCAATTCTAATGGCAAACCCCAAATTCCCTCCTGGCAAAGCTCACAGAGGTTTCGGCTGCTCTCATCCCCGCGCCAGGAGCTGTCTTCCACCCGCCTCACGATGTTCACGGCAGCCCCGTTCAGCCCCGGTCGCGGCCGGCCCGGCCCCCGCGGTCACAATCGCGTGCACGTTTCGGTGGGAGCACGAGCGCGGCTGAGGCCCGGGCGAGCGCAGGACCAAAGGCAAGGGAGCGGCGGCCCCGCGCGGGGCTGAGGGCCACCGACTGGTGCCTGAGCTCGGCGGGGGCTGCCCTGGTCCTGGCCACGTCCAGCGACGAGCGGCACCCTGCCGAGAGCGTCGTGGACGGGTGAGGGCGGCGCGGGGCGCTGAGGGGCCGTGAGGGGGCGCGGGCCCCGGCGGGAAGCGGCCGCTCCCCTCAGGGATCCGGCCCCGGGGGTGCCGGTGGCGCTTCCCGTCCCGATACCGCATAACCCCCGCCGTTTGTGAGCCCTTCTGTGGCACTGCTCGGGTACAGAGCCCGACCGCTGCAGTGTTCACACCGCCGCAGAGCTTCCACGTTGTCATACAGGGGGGTTGCTTAAAGTGCCCCGAATTCAAATGGGGTTTTTGTTTTCTGTGCGATTAATTGCTTTGAAGATGGTTATAAATGGAAAGCTGCAGGTGAGGGGTTTGTCCTGTGCTCTCCACAGCAGTTCGGAAACGTTTTGGACCACGACAGGCATGTTCCCGCAGGAATTCATTGTTGGTTTTCCTAAATGTGTAAAAATCAGCAAAGTCGCAATCCAGAGTTATTTGGGTAAGGCTTTATGTATTGCAGTAGCATATGTATCATGTTAGAATCTGTGCCTCACAGTCGTATAAGCGTCGTGTTCTAGAAGTAGCCACTTCTAACAGGTTCGTAAAGATTTAGCTTCACAAAGCAATTGTCCTTCATATCCATAGGTTTCGATAAGTAAAAAAAAGAATGGAAAACTATCCTACCTACACTTTGTTCTTACAACACTTGTACTGAGCATGTAACTGTTCTGTTGCACAGTCATGGCTGTTCTAATTTAATGGATAAGACTACAATGCTCAATTATTTATTCTTATGTACTGTTTTCTATAATTTCATAGGACAGAACTCTTTTAGTCTTCCTTTTTTAAAATATGGAGAAAAATGTGAGGTCTAAGACAGAGAGGGCTGTTACAAGGTCAGAGCATTGAGATGAGAGCTTGCCCATGAGCAAAGGCTACACAGAAGACATGAAACGTGTTGTTTATCCAGCTTGGAACATGAGGATGGTGGTTGTGGTTTAGTCCTGCCCCATAAGTTAGTGGAAGAATGGATTAGTTACAGCTTTTAAAGTGCCTTCTAGATGAAAAGTGATGGAATAAATGACATTACCAATAAAGAATCAGAATTTGTGTTGATAATTTGAATGTATGCATGTTTTAGTGCGGACCTTACGGATTGAAAGAAGTTCATCCGAAGACCCAGTAGGTTTTGAAGAGTGCATTGAAAAAGGTAAGATTCCGAATCTGAAGCAGTGGGGATCCTGTGGGAATAATGTTGATACTATGGGAATAACGTTGATCTTTTTCACTGACTCATTTTAACCCCATGTCTACCTGTTGAGTAGTCAAGGGCAGCTTGATGATTATTTTCTTAGACATTAACTTAATAATCACATTTAAGTGAAGTTTATGAATATTGCTGGTCTCTGTAGCAGTTTGGAGGTGTAAAATGCTGTATGAGGGCTAAAAGCTCTGCTTCTGCACTCACTTTTACGTTCCAAACTTACAGAGCATAATAGAGTGCCATTTCCTGCGTTGTTTGGTTGGATGGTTGGATTTTTTTTAATGTCCCTTGGGTGACATTTTATATAACAGTGTAAGGAGTGGGATACATATACACTGGGATACTGCAAAAAGAAGTTGTTCTCTTAAATCACCTTGTAGAAATGAAACCAGAGAACAATTTCTGTGTGTAGTTCATGGTCCTTAAACTCTCTTGAACTCTGAAGTCCAGCATTGCCCACTGTTCTTCATTATCTGCTTTAAAATATCTTTTCTAGATTTGGAACACACAGAAGGACAGCTTCAAAAGGAAGAATTTCCAGTGAGTGTTTACAGCGTATGTCCATAATGGTTCATGAAATGGGATGTCTAGACTGGCTGGGGAGAAATCAAAACATGCCTTTATTTACAGTTATTGCTAAGTTGATGTTTGAGACAGGAATTTGTAGACCATGGTATGAAATTGCGCTTCCTGACTGCTCCTTTGTAGATTATGGTATGAAATTGCATCTGCCTACTGCTTGTAATCATGTGAAAGAGCTCTTTGCAGGAGCGTGGCAGTTCTTCCTCCTTCATTTGTTGCTTTTGAGGCTGCAGGATTCGGGAGGAATGGGTCTATTTTTGAATTCCTGTCATCTCCAGAAACTCTGAAGCTGGCTTCGTGTATTAAAAGAGCTTGATTTATGTGTGATTCGAAAACAGACAGAAATATCTAGATCCTTTGGGGTAACAAACTTCTGCAAGTGTTGTTTGATAGTTCTGTTACGACAGAGAATGCAGTAACATCTTTTTTTCCTTCTACAGCTTCCTGAATTTCAGGCCACTTACTTGCGTTTCATTATCAAATCTGCCTTCGATCACTTTGTATCAGTGCACCGGGTGATAGCAGAGGGCGCAGCAGAAAACGCTTAAGTTTGGCTTAAATTTGTACCTCCATTTTTGTTATGTACGGAAGTTAAATTTTGATATCTGTAGTGCAGAGAATATTTATCATTAAAACCTTGTATTAAAGTGTTTTTTGAAGGTATGGGTGTAGTTTGTATTCCCCACCGGTTTAATGTGTGGAGTAGAATAGAATCATTTGGGTTGAAAAGACTTTTAAGATCATTGGGTCCAACCACAATGAAGTATCCTTGTTAACTGTAGTAACAGCTTTTGAGTTTTATAACCCAGCCTGCTACCTTAGAACATTTACAGAATCATAGAATAGTTAGGGTTGGAAAGGACCTTAAGATCACCCAGTTCCAACCCCTCTGCCATGGGTAGAGACACCTCACACCAGACCATGTCACCCAAGGCTATGTCCAACCTGGCCTTGAACACTGCCAGGGATGGAGCATTCACAACTTCCCTGGGCAACCCATTCCAGTGCCTCACCACCCTCACAGTAAAGAATTTCATCCTTATATCAAATCTAAACTTTCCCTGTTTAAGTTTTAACCTGTTACTCCTTGTCCTATCACTGTAGTTCCTAATGAAGAGTCCCTCCCCAGCACCCCTGTAGGCCCCCTTCAGATACTGGAAGGCTGCTATGAGGTCTCCACTCAGCTTCGCTTCTCCAGGCTGAACAGCCCCAGCTCTCTCAGCCAGTCTTTATACAGGTGGTGCTCCAGCCCCCTGATCATCCTCGTGGCCCTCCAATATACCTGGGTCTATTTAAATTAGTATGTTTATATCAGACTTTCTTAATATGAATTAAAACCTGATTTCCTGGAAAATGTTTCCTTTGCACTTTTGAGTTAAATAGGAAAAAATAAGGTGTGAAATACTTGCATGGGAGGTATTGCTTTTTACTGTCAAATCCTTCAGAAGTTCTTAAATTGGTAACTTTCTTAAACTCGAAGGTTAATAGGATAAATATAACAGAAACATCTACTAATGTTTGGAAATAACCCAGAGGGGAAGAGGGACAGAGTGAGGAGGGCAATAATCTGAAGCCGAATGAAGTGCTGTGGTAGGTTTTTAATAGTTGCAGATCAATCCCTTGTTCCTATAAATATTTTCTACAATCAGGTCACAGCCGTCCCTGCTTTAAGCTGTGACTGTCACAACAAATATTAATAGAAACAAATGTTGATAGAGATTGTCTTGGTTCAGAAGCCTTCTGAAGTCCGTGGAAGTGAATGTTCAGGAGAGTTCTGTCCATACAAGAGAATCCTCAGGCTGTGACATCAGTTCTTTTGCATGCCAGTTGACTTTTGGAGATGGCACCACCCCTCAAGTTTATCCTGCATGATATTCTTTACAAATGTAGATGGTGGTATGGAGTCCTGACAGCTCAGTGGGCCCAACTACTACTCATTACTGCATGTGGTGTAAGCATAGTAAGATGTTACAGTGCAGTAGTTGGGGTTGTAGCAATGAGACTTGAAAACCTCTGGACAAACATGTAATGAACCACTTCACATTTGCTCTTTGGATGCACATGCAGAGTTCTTTTTCTTGTTGTCTCTTGGCATTTTTAAGTTCTTTTCTCCCCTTGTGTCTATGAAACCTTACTCACTGAGCTTTCTTACCCAGGCAGCCTTTACTCTGAAGTCCCCTCCATTTCTGATTTCATTTTTTCCAGGATGGTACGTATTTCCTGGGGGTGATAATTCCAAGGCCCCACTCCTCCCTGCAAAGGCAATGAAATTATACAGTGACACTAAAGTAGACAGAGCAAAAGTCCTTTAGCGTGCAGCAGTTACAGCACGACTGCAGGTAGGTGTGCTTGGGCTTCCTTTGCATGGCAGCCATTGTGTGGTAGAGAGGGTATGTGCAGGTTACATGCTGTGTGTAACTGTGACAGTGCCAGGATGTGGATCCTGGAGCTGGAGAGTGTTACTGCATCTGAACTTTGGTGTACCTGTGTTTCCTAATGAGCCAGAAGATAAATATTTGAGCAAGACTGAGGTGTACATCAAGTATGTACATTGTAAAACCCAGGCTGGTTTTGCTGCAAGTCCTTCTCACAGTTACAGTGAACTCTGGTTTCTTTCTCTCTCAAACAGAATGAAATTCAGTTAGATGTAAAACATTCCCAAATTAGTCAGAAATTTAAATATCTCTATATATTATGCTCATTATTATTGTTGATAATTTTTACCTTGTAGACAACTTTTCCTCCTTGAAGTAGATACAGTCGTTCTGGCAACGCAGCATATTTTGCACTGCTCAGGTTTTCCATAGTGTCTAAAACCACTGGACATAAAGGATTGTTTTTCTGAAGAAACTGGGCTGCCATTTTTCGATCTTCAAGGCTTCTGTGATTTTTAATAATGACATTGTTTTTAAAAGCCCATCCATCTAAAACAAATGAGAAAGGGAGTTAGCAAGGAACATTTGGAATAGATGTTAAGGGTGGAGATACACTGTGATAGATAGATACCAGGTAGAGGATATGTATCTTATTTGGACAAGGTTTGTTCAAAGTGTTGGGCACAGAGGGGATTTTAAAATGGTAAGTAGTGCTGTTGGCTGGCGCCCATTCATTTGGCACAGCCACAACAGCAGCACTGTTCATTCTGCTTCGTTCTACTCATTAAGCCTATAAACCTAAACTTCATCTCTGTGAGAAGTGAAGCATTTCAGCCAGGGCTCATCTTCGGTTTCCAGGAATAACACAAACATACATTTGCATGCAACTGTTCCCAGGGAAGCAGAAACTAGTAGCAGGTTTTGATCAAACTGGTCTAGTGGAAGGTGTCCCTCCCTGTGGCAGGGGCGTGGAACAGGATGAGCTTTGAGCTCCCTTCCAACCCAAACCAGACTGTGATTCTGTGAGTGAGGTGCTCTCTGTTTCTCAACTACAAACAGTGATGTATTGTTAGAAAACTTGAAAATTGTAAATGTTGGTTTAGAAAACCACCTTAACCCTGGGGTATAATCAGTGCCAATGTGTTACTTGGAATTCAGCATGGATAAAAGTGTATATAATTCACTTCATTTTTCAGATTAGAGTCTGTTCTTGAGATATGTTAAATATGAATCATTTAAACCCCCAAACACACAACTGGCATTTTACACTTAACCTTTGTTCTCTGAAACATTTTGGTTTTCCTTCCAAAAGCAGCTGTGCTAACACTGAGAGGAAGGTTTGTAAAGATACAGCTATGTGCTTCACCTTCACAGGGATTAGTGTCTCCGGCAGCAGTACCTCAGTGTAAAGTGAGATGTGTGAGTAAAACCTTTGTGGAGCATTAGGGACACAAACCAGTGTGTTGCCACCTTAGATTTGAGGAAGATTTCTTTCCTGTTTGCAGTTCCCTCCTTTGCCAAGATAGTTCTCTTCCTAAAGAGACTGCTCCGTGTCTGAAGGTTTGGTGGGTGTTACTGTGATGCTTGTACTGTACCTACGGCATGAGCTTCTTCAATGTAGATGATGAGGAAGTCTGCTGTGGAGCTGAAATCTTGAATGAGCTTGTTGAACTCATGAAATTTTAACATAAATGAAGGTCAGGTGCAACTTCCAAAATTGAGGATTAAAGGTCGGTTGTCTGGAAAAAAATGGGACAGTTTTTGGTTAAATCAGCGGAAGGAGAAGGGGCAGAATTAAATACACACACTGAATTCAGCCTCTGCCACGGAGTTTCCTGGGCAACAGGAGGAAAGTCATGTATGTCACTTTAGGCCATAACTCTCTTCCTGGGACATGAAAGTTGGCAACAGGACATCTGCATCTATGCAAAACAGGTGGAAAGATGCTTTCTTTTCCCTAACTTGGCTCTGACCCATGGTGGATCCAGCAATGAGCTTATCTGAGGGGGACCCATTCCTTTGTAGAGACCACTAAAGGCAGGAGGCAGTCACACAGCTTCTCCTGTGTCCTCCTCATCAGATCCGACTCTCAAATGACCAATGTTTCAGGATAGGGAACTGATCTAAAGTGGATATACAGCATGTAGCATATTGCAGCTTCCAAAGATCCTTAGGATTTCAGAAATCCTAAACACGATCATCTGTGAGGTTTTCCAAAGGACAGTGGTTCAGGGACGGACACACAGAGTCCTAATCCCTTTTAACAAACCTCTTGGGCATGTCTTGATTTGTTTTCACTTGTAGCTGAGCAGAGTGGAAGCTGCAGATTTTAAAGTCATGCATCACAGGCTTCAGTGCTTTTGGTGTATTTCTGCAACGCCCTCTCCAAACACAGCTTTGTATCTTACTGTTTATTAAACTAATGTTACACAAGCCACTAGCAAAAGGGTTTGTGCAGTTGCTTACAAATTAACAGAGTTATGCCTACAGGCGTGAGCATCTCTTTGCAAGGCCTCGATTTAAGAGGACTTACAGGATGATAAAGCACCTCTTTTAGTCTATGGTTATGCTGAATTATCTGAAATTTGTTCATCTTCCTTCTGGCTGGGCTTAACTTCAAAAACTGCTGCTCACATGGATCCATGTCCTAAAGGATCTAATAAAGCAGGTAGCTTCCTGGAGATATTGTGTATCTTCTCCAAATGTGCATCCTCTTTTCTACATAAATATATATATATAAAATAAGAAAAGCAGTGTTAGAGAAGGATGTAATGCCTCCTGTGGGGATCAGAACTGCAGCTTAATGATTAATTCCACATTCTACAGAGGTCTCGGTGGGAGGCAGTGGACAAAGTACAAAGCAGCTGCTTTTTCTTCTGCTTTATTTCTAGCCACGTTGGATCTGAGGAAAAAACACCACCGCGTGCTTTCTCGGCTTTAGGCCAAGGGAGCTGGAGTGGGGCTTTCTACACAGGGAATGGCAGCCAATGCTCGGGATCACTGCACACTCTCACACTGCTCTCTGTCCCTGTTCCCCCTTCAGTTGCTGGAGCAGGTCCAGAGAAGGGCCACGGAGCTGGTGCAGGGCCTGGAGCACAAGTGTGATCAGGAATGGCTGAGGGAACTGCTGGGGTTCAGTCTGGAGAAGAGAAGGCTCAAGGGGGACCTTATCACTCCCTACAACTGCCTGAGAGGAGGCTGGAGCCAGGAGGGCACTGGGCTCTGCTCCCAAGGAAGAAGGGATGGGACAAGAGGAAATGGCCTCAAAGTGTGACAGAGGAGGTTTAGATGGAGACCAGGAACAATTCCTTCCCCAAAGGCTGCCAAAAGCAGTGATGGAGTCACCATCCCTGGAAGTGTTCACAAACCATGTAGATGAGGCCCTCAGTGCCATGGGTCAGTGGTGGCCTTGGCAGTGCTGGGGTAATGGTTGGACTGGATGAGCTGAAAGGTCTTTTCCAACCTGATTGATTCTATGAGTCTATGATCATCATCATCTCCTCAGTTACCACCTTGGCAAAGCCAATCCCATCTGCACAGCTGATTTACTGACCTTGCATGAAATCAAGCAGGTGACGAACTTCCCCATCGAGTGTCACCACCGGCGTGTTGGGTGCAGGGTGTCCCTCGTAGGCTTCGTCCTCCAGCCTCTTCCACTTCACCTTCAGCACAAAGAGCAGATACTTGAAGCTGAAAAATGTCGGGCCCCAGTTTTCGTAGCTGAACTTCGGATTCTCATTCATTCTGCTTTTTGCACCCAGTTTCAGGATGTATCTTTTCATGGCATTGGGGAACAGAACCATCAGTGTTTTGCCAACAACAACACATAGAGTAACGTGCAGGAGAATCAGGAGTTTTTGGAGGAATACCCTGATGCTGAGCATTGTGCTGGAGGAGCTTCTGACAGCTTCTGACAGCGATGCAGGGCAATGAAAGGGGCAAAGGTAGAGGGTGAGCGGAGTGAAAAGTATTCACGTGTTTGGCCACATTTCCGCTGTGCCTTGCACACTGTCACCTCTCCCTGGAGTTCAACGTCTGTGTGAGGAGCCCATCAGCAGCGCTCTGCCCATCTACACCAAAAGGTATAATGACAGCGATGACAGTTTCAGTGCCACCTGCATGGTTGTAAGGCTGATTTACAGATACGCTGGGTATTTTACTAATGGGAGGAGCTGAATCAGGATGTTTTCCTTCAAACATCAAGGATGTTTCAACAAGGCTGAAAGCGGCCTTCCAGTATCTGAAGGGGGCCTATAGGGATGCTGGGGAGGGACTCTTCATTAGGGACCATAGTGACAGGACAAGGGGTAATGGGTTCAAACTTAAACAGGGGAAGTTTAGATTGGATATGAGGAAGAAGTTCTTTA
>JAOEHY010045201.1:0-26989 GCA_025447955.1 Psilopsiagon aurifrons
CAGCATACAAAAATGTTTATGTGTTTTGTAAATAAACATAAATCTCCCCCCCCCCCCCCAAGAATATGTAAAGGAGCATTACAGAAACAGTCAAAGATTCAAAACGCAATGAATGCTAGAAGTAAGAATGCTCTCATCTATTCCCCCTTTGCCTCTTTATAGCCTGCAGTTTGATGTTGTTTACTTAAACAAAGACTACGCTTTCTTTTGAAACCCCACTTTATCACTACAGGAAAGCTTAAAGAAATGTCAATGAAGCTGATTTTTAGAGAACGGATGTTTCAGAATAAATTGTCAGTCTAAACAGAGGGAGTCTGTCCTTGCCTTGGTTACATCATCAACCCTACTAGCTAGGCCTCTACTTAAAAGTGTTCTAGAGTTCTTTGTGACCCATTTCTCTTCTACACCATCTCTGCAGAAGCTTGGGACATTAACAGAGATATCTGAAGGAAAACAAAATATGTTGTTCATAGAGCATAAAGAGTATAAAACACTAACACTGAAGATACAGTAATATGCTCTGGGAACAATTTTATTCCATCTAACTTTAAGATAGCTAGTTTTGAAGCCCTGTCAACTGCAGCTGCCTACATGAAGACAAAGTTTATCTCCAATCTCAGTGCTACAGTTAGGCAGAATGAATCTAGGTGCAGGTGATGTTTTACAAAAACAAAACTGTTGAAGATTATGGCTGTGATCCCTGTGTACTAAGCTGGAAAACAGTCATAGCCACCTCCACAAGGTGCCCTGTTAATTGTTTTGTGAAGCATTTGGGCTGAATGATAAAAGAGCCAGAAACACACTGGCTGGGAAATAAATCAGCATAAAGTTTACACCTGGAACCTATACAAGGTATTGCACTGATTTATCACAGATACACAAAACCACATTTTGTCTTTTACTACAGCAATGATCTGGGATAAAAACATACACAATGATGGAATTAAGGACTGCATCATTCATGGGAATTCTCAGTACAGTAGTAAATGTTCCTAAACTTCTGAGTGTTTGGCTATACGACTTTACCTCAGTGTTCCATGACACACTTCTGAGGAGAAGTTAAACAGTTCTTGTTTTTCAGCTAATCATTTAAAGGCCTTGGGGACAGTTTCTTTAAAAGTAGTTGCTTGCATATAGGAGGAAGATATTAATGTATTCTGTGCCAATCACTTCCTCCCGCATGTAAATGAGGGTGAATTAAGGGACTAAAGAGTTTTGGGGAGCTATCATGCAAATTCTCGTAATAAAAATTTCAAACTACAAGACTTTACACAGAACTATAAGAGGCTTACACAGAGGAGGGAAAAACACCACTCTTTACATTAGAGATGAGGAGAGTCAGGCAAGAATAAGGAAACTAAAATGAACATCTTCCTCAAAGTCCTCAATGAATTCCACAGAGCCAGAATTTCACCTTGCACCACTCTGGGGATGGGAAAAGTCCTGTTAAGCAAGGGAAACTGATTTTGGCGTGGCTGGCTAACATTAAGTCAACTTTAGAAACTGTTGTCTATCTTTTTGCCTTGTCAGCAGGTAGCTTGGTAAAAACTAGCTTTATATCCTTGAAGGCGTGCCCCACAATATCTAGGGACACATTACTCTGGAGCTGCTGACGGAGAAGGGACATGTTTAACCTTGGCAGGGGGAAGAAGAGGAACTTAACAATAAGCAGTTTTCTTTTAAGCAGCAGCTGGTTTCTTGAACTTCACTTAAGCAGAGGAAGTAGCATCCAGCTGGGCTACTGCTATAACAAAGGCTTTGACTAGCTCAGAAAAGGGGCTGGGCAGAAAAGGGAGGAAGAAAAAAAAACAACTGCTGACTTCTTATATAAGATACTTTGTATGCCAGCATAGTGTCTTGAAGCTATTCATCGCTGGAATCCTCTCTTCTCCTCTAAACTTGTCGCGGCAGAAAAACTGGGGGTTTGAGCAATTTCAGTGTTGCAAAAATTGTTTCTAAGAAATAAAAAAGGAACTAAATATTTTGATGCTGCCTCACAGAAGAGGAATGTTTAGCACAAGCGCTATTGTGAGAAGTGCCATGTAAGGAGATATACTCAGCAAAACTGCCCCTTTCCCCCCTCCCCACGGATTCTTGGACACTTTGGCAATATTTATTTTAGGCCTATCAAAAAGAGAAAGAAAAAGAGCAGGGGTGGAGGGCACCAAAATGAATCCTCTGGCAGCTTCGGAGGGCTCAAAGTCACTCTCTGCACTTGGAGGCAGTAATTCACATGCGGGTGTTGGCTAGAAACTCAGCCTCCTGTGTGATCTCCCCAAGTATTGCCACTACACATTACCCTTAAATATTCCAAGTAAAAATACTGAGAGATTGCCCAGTAATAAATAGTCCTGATACAGGAAGATAAAGTGCACATATATTCCAAAAATAAATGAAGATGATCTTTGCAGTCTGAAATCAGCAGCTGAACTCCTGACAGTCCTCATCCAACTTCTCAAAAGTCCATTTTAAAGGAGATTGCCAACTACACTCACAGCATTTTACACTTTGAATGGAGCTTCTTTAGGATGGACAACAATCGCTAATGGAGAAAGGATTACAAACCGAAGCATCGCTGGAGAACCAGGCAGGGAAGTCCCCTGCTACAGGGAAAACTGTGGAAGCCCCCAGGCTCCTTTGGCAGACTGGTAGTGATGCAGGGATGTAAATGGTACTGCAGACATTCACTATCAATTGCATAGGGGTGACTTTTAAAGCTCTAACAAAGGGGAAATAAAACAATGACTTTCTGTGTTACTGTGATCTTCAAGTAAAACCCTGACGTGGCAACCATCAAAGCCAAGAAGTTACACAAGCAATTCCCCATTATCAAAAATGAAAATGTGACATACTCCTCAAAATGCCCAGATTATTCTTGACTGTAATCCAGAAACTTCAAAGACAAAACACACAAGAACTGGAAGTCTGGATATCTACTAAAAAAAACAATATACCCATTCAAGCAGGCTGTCTCTAAATATCAACAACTCTCGTGTCCTGTACATTATAGATGTGGAGCTCATATAATAGATTTTACAAGAGTTATGAATTAACATGACAGAGATAATGGTGGTGTCTTAATGGCAGCTTTGATATTCAGATTCTTTGAGTCTGGACAATCTGTCAGGTTGTAAAACGTGTGTGTTATTCACCAACAATGACCGCCCTGCTCTAACATACATGCTGTATTTTCCAATAATTCTAATGGCCTGAACACCATTAAAAGTGCTTATAACAACATTTTCAATTTGCAACTCTCTTGTCTGTATCCACAAGTATGAAATTATTCAACAGCTGTGTTTCTGATACATGATGGAATTTCTCATAACACCTTAATAAACAGTAGACTATTCAAGAGGCTAATCTTGCAGAAACTGCTTTTATTATGCTCCCACCAAAGGAGTTTGAGTTCTCTGTGAATGCCCTGACTCACTTATGCATGAAGTTTTGTTTGCACTATCAAGGTGAGAGACCTTGTATCTCTGGGCAGACTGCTCAAGCTGACCCTGCTTTCTGCATGCATGTGTGTACATGTGCATGCATGGTGGGGTAGTTCCTTATAATTCTAAACTGTAGTGTGATTATATCACCTGCTCTTTAATATTTTTTAAAAATAAGTATTTAAATGCAACAGTTAACAAATAATTCAAAAGGTCAGTAGCACAAAAATGCCCTGAGAAACCTTTAATCTACGCACACACACACAAATTAGTTGTTAACTGAAAATAAAAACCAGTTCCTCTCTTTTTTCTTGATTTTACCACTGTAATTATGGCAACATTAATGACAAACTTAAAATTGGTTTCCTCAGTGCAGGGAAGAATATGGAAGAATGGTTTATTTTTTTCCAGAACTTTATTAAAAGTCTTTCTTTTAGGGATGCCACGAAAGGAAATACAGACACCCTGCACAATAGGGAAAGGCAGAAAGTCATTCTGGTTCTAGCTGAGTAACCCCTACAGGCACAGATTTTTACAACATGCATAAATCCTGAATACTTTTTAGTTCTATATGGAAACAATAAAATAACAGTTTTCTAAATTACAGATAGAAGATGACGCAAGTAATTTTATGGCAAATGTTTTTGATCTGTTATAACTTGACTCCATCAGAACCAGCAGAAAGTTTGCATCTATTTCAGTTTGACAAACTCAAATTTACTCAAGGCCAGTCTTTGAAAGCTGAATTTTTCAGAGAGCTAAAATGAAAGTTTTAATTGGGATTTAATGTTTCATGTTTCTAAATGTATTTTTTGTCAACACTCTGGCCCTACAAGTTGCTTTTTAGAAAATCAGATCCCGCTGCTTGCATGACTTTTCCCCTATGCCACTGTTGGACTGCACAGTGTTTTTCCTGCCTCATAAGCATGTCTATAAGAAGCCCAAACAAGTTCAGAAAGAGTTATATAACATTTTTTGCATTTTCAGGGACTATAATTAAAGCGATAAGGTTATGGCAGAGATCCTAGAACAGATTAAGGGCAGAATTCTATGATGAATGAAAGTTTGGGTCATCAAAAGTGCAAACCAAGATTCTTTTTTTCTTTAAACCACACGCAGTTCTGTACCTAGGACATAAAATTTTGCATTTAACCACCTTCACTGGAGGTCAGCAAGAGTTCTGGTGCATACGCTACGAACAAAAACCCCAAAACAACACCCCATCTCCTCCCCCTCTGTCAAAAAAGACCCAACCCAAACCCACAAAGATGACAAAAAACCCCTCCAACAAACCAAGCCAAAAGCCTGCTAGTAGCAAGCCTCACTCAAAATGTCTGTGCTGCATCTAGATGGAAATTAATGACATGAAAGGACATATCTAGTCATAGATCTAAGAAATTTACATGAATCCTTAGGGAAAAAATCTGTTTAGGAACTCCAGACAGATTACTTAGGTACACAGGACTTTCTCCAACTCCAGGTAAACCAAGAGTTTCACAGATCTTGAAAGCTGTCTGAAGGCAGTGCTTAATATTTACTTTAACATACTGAAGTGTTGGAAATAGAAAGCTAAAAGACTCTGTGCTTTGAAAACTGGAAGAAAAATAAAGTCACCTAGCCTCCGGCATGTACAGTGTTGGTTTACAGCAAAAAGAGCCTTTCTGTTGAAGGACAGATACGACAGCTCAGCAATATACGGCTACCTATTTCTCTTCACACAGATAATCTCTCTCTGCGTTAGTAATGTGATTGTGTTGCAACACAGAAAAGTAACCACTTGGACACCTGTTGTGATGCCCTTCTTGCTAGATGATGACCAGCAGCTATTATTTCCATGCATCATCAGTCATAAGCCTTCAACACTGGACTGCAGTCCAAAGCATTTTATGTGGGATTTGAACTGTTTCTCTAGTAATGATTCATATAGAAATGTAAAACTGAGAATCTTCCATGAGTACAATGGATTAAAGAGGAACCTATGACTGAAAATCAGTGCAGCAGAACTAGCTTTCCTCTGTAATGTGAATGTGGTTTTAACCACCAAGATACATACGAAAATTCAGATCACTCCAGAAGAAAGCCAAGATTTTTGAGACATAAATATTAAAAAGGCAAACTTCTTTACACAGCTCCACAGGTCTTCAAACTATAGCAGACACATTAAAGAAATGGCTCTTGAAATAACTAATCTGTGCATAGCGGAAGCTGGACAAACACCGAACACCCAGGATAGAAATACATTCTAGAAAATGTGTGCATGAAATGAGTGCATGAATATACAAACATATTCCTGCAAATGTTTTTTACACATGGTTTGGCCAGAAAAACAATAACACACTAATCTGTTAATGTCTCCTGAAACATACTGTCCAGTGTCCCCTTTTCTGATTCAGAACAAAGCAGAAACTTGCATAGAGGTAATTGAAAAGAGTGTACAAATAACCACTCAATTGGGTTTTAGGACATACGAGGAAACACCTCATGATACACAAGTAAAATTGCAATAGCAAAGTCACCTGTGCATGCCTTTCACACTATTTCATCTATTTTGCTTTCCTATTTTATCCATTTCACCTCACAAACCCCCGTAACAGTGGGTAAGACACAAAGTACAGCCAGCAGGTTTGGACTTGTATTTATCTAACTGAACCAGGTCTTGTACAAACAGAGGATGTCAAGACTGCAGACTTGAAACCAGCAGCCATGCACCTGGCACTGACGCTAAGCAGAAAAGCAGAGCAGTGGTCAGAGAGCAGGGTTGATCCTGCCTAGAGAGCTGACAGTCCTGTGAGAAGACAGTGACGGGCAGTCACAGGGGATATTTGAGCAAGTTCAGACAAAACTGCCTGAAGAAGGCAGAATACACAAGGAGGAGCAAGTTCCTTAAAGATCGATGTGTCTGGAGAGAGCCAATGCCAGTGCACATTATGCAAATACTCTCTAGGAGTCTCCAGCTGTTTTCTGAATTCAGTCCTGCATTTGATATACAGAAATCTACCAGCCAGGGGTCTTTTTCCTGTCCTGTAAGAAACCACATTTTATGTATTTTACATTCTGCTTTGGATCATCCATTATAAGGCCTCTACTGCATAGGAAACATAGCATCTAATCCACATAATCTAATACTGTGCAGAAGTGAAACAGTTAGTTCCAAAGATAAATATGGAAAATTATGGCATGTCACCTTACAAGTGTAATTAATTTTTGCGTAACAAGTACTACTGGGGCTTCATTGACAATAAATGCTAGAACAAGCAAAAAAAACCCAACACAAATCCCAGAAACAAAAGAGTAATTGCACATGCTGCTCACATAGTTACAGTGCCGAGAGCTGAATTTACAATAGGTGACAAAATGACACATCTCATCTGCAAAACATACTTCTTTCCTGTCACAGCGAAAAAAAAAAGGCTAATGTTTCTGACCATTCTGAAGTAAGTGGGAATAGAACTGTTATCTTCAAAAGGATCAAAACTGACCCACAAATCTTGTTTTCCATTCTCATGAGCAACTTAATAGCAATCATGAGAATCAAGAGTTTAGGATCACATCTAAGGCATTACAGCCACAAAACACCAATGAGAAAAAACTGCAGTTTAAATTTTCTTATTACTCGTTTAAGAAGAAAATCCATTGCTGCCTGGTTAGGCAGAGCTGCGCGGCTGACAGCTGGCTTACGGTCCCTGCAGTGAAGGGCTATGGAGGAGAACAGCCTCTTCCCCACGTGGTGCCTTGCAGGCACCAGGGTCAGGCAGGTTAGAGCTGCTCAGTGACACACAGATTATTCTTTGCTACTTCAGCTTTCAGCTTCTTCCAGCAAACTCATTGACACAAAGGCTCACTGAAAAGAGAGAAGTGGAAAGACTGGGTAGCTCTAGGGAGAGGGAGCAGAGGGGAAGATGTCCTCATCCACCAGCAGCAGGGCCTCAGATCAGTGTGCACATATCATGAAACCACATTATCAATTGGTCAGATTTGTCAAAATGGCCTGGAATAAAATGCCAGTATTTTGTTTTTGCACAAACAGATGCAAACATTTTATTTTCCTCTTTTCACCCCTCAATAGTTACTTTCTCTTTTTCATTTTCATTGGATTCAAAGTAGTTACTATTAAAACAAACAAAATAACTTCAATTCCCCTGCCCCACACAAACTGGGGCAATATCCTGAAAAAACTTTTCAGTGACTTATACCTGGCTGCCAGATATGGACTGAGCAGATTTTCTGTATTCCTTCCATAAACGTTCTCATCAGATGACAGGTTGCAGCACTGAAACGTTATAAAACAATCCTAAAATGTATATAGTGCCATCACACAGTATTTTGTTCTCATCGTTATGAGCCTGATGAATGCAAAATAGCTTTCATGGGTTCTGGATCAAATCACAAACCCAGTTACAACTTTTGCAGCTTCTTAACTGTTCCATGCAAACAGAGATAATGTAAGAGCATGAACTTTAAGACATATCTTTAAAGACAGAGCTCTCGGTACTCTTTCCTCAATATGAACGCTGACTACAAAGAACACATAAAGATTACAACCATGCAAAAACAAGTAGAGGTTTTGATAAGCAGTAAGTAAAAATGAAGAATATCTACACACTGAGGTGTGTTGCCTACCTGCCAAAAAACCCATCCCATAACACCAGCAAGTTTTAAACTAGGTCCAACAGCTTTTTATACTAAGAAAATAAGCAGAAACAGACAGTGTCTTGCTTAGATTACAAGCATCAGCTATGAAAATGTCAATGGTATTTATGAACAGTGGAGTGATGGAAGCTTCAGAATAGTTTGAGAAGATATGGAAAATCCCTTTCCAGATTTTTTTTTCAGTATATATGCAAAGTTAAGGCAAAATGCCTTTCCTTAAATAAAGCATGAATAATGCATTCTCTATGGATAATGCAAACAGGATTGCAGCTAAAAATTTTAAAAGACCACCCATAATAGGTATTTGCTGAATTCCTAAAAAAGAGTAGTTGTAACTGTGATTGCTGACGCACGCTACCTCCTTCTTTCTTGTAGATAGGTGTATTTAAGTTTGAGCGCTCAAAAAAAGCTATCTTTTCATTACAAATTCACTGGTTACACCCTGTGTGTCAGAGAAGCGCATTTGTAGTTCTTTTTCTAATTTCAATTATTTTAAACTTATACTTCAAGCTGAGGAATGTTCTGTCCCTGAAGCGGCAAAGCTTTGCAGTGTATCAAAGCGTATGGTAATATATGAACAACCTCTTCACAGTCATCGGTACCTTGAAAACAGCAATTGGCGAATTGTGCATTTCAAAAACTATGTCAAAGTTTCACATCATTACTTTAAAAGTAAATAATTAAAAACCACAGTGGCTTTGTAATGCGTTTATTCTTTGTCCTATTTTTGTCAATGCATTTATTTTTCTTTCATATCAGTTGTGACATTACATGTAGTAAGGCAAAAAGACGCAAAGTTTTTCTTTCTTAATTCAGGATCTAAACCTATACTCAAGCCACAAGAACTGAACTGAAACACCAACACAGCAAGCCAGTAAAGCAGAACAACGCAATTGCTGCCTGGTAACTATCAAGAACCAGAAAGAAATCTATTTTAGGAGAAAAAGAACATCACAGATATAATTCCAGCTTTTTAAGATTATAAAATGTGGAACTTCTAGTTTTTATTTGTCCCGGTAGTTTTATATCACATTTCTACAACTATTCCTGGGCTAAAACACGTTCAGGGAATATAATATGCTGTAACCCTGGCCCAGTGCAGTATTTCATTCTAAGAAAAAGTATATTAATCATTAAAAAATGTTCTCTGGAATTAGGAACAAAAGAGCAGCGGTAACAATTTGCAAGAACTTCGCCTTTGTGATTCAGCAACCTTGCAGTTGTGCTAACCCAGCATTTTAAAGCAAACTTCAGTTGTACTGACACAATTTCTCATGTCTTAAGTTCCTTAGGAGAGAGAAGGTCTTCTTAAAATTTTCCCCTACTTTCACCTTGAGGCTTTAGGAGACTCCTTTGAAGTTCATAACCTGAGGTTTCTATGGGGCAACAATTAACATAATTCAAAGGAGAGCTTTAAGGAAAGACCACAAATTCCTATTTGTTAAATTAACAAACATCTACACTTACAGGGAAACAAAAGAAAAAGGAGAAGGAAACATAATTAGAAACTTCAGAACTTTTCATTAACAGATTATCATGTTCCTAACCTTCTAAGCATTCTACTTAAACCCCCAGTAACTTCATTTGTAGTCTGTTTATCTTTCTGAGACCATCAGTAATCTGACAAAGGCAGTAACTTGCTAGCAAAACTTGTGGGTAGGCCCAAAAAATTGATACAATTCTTCTCCGTATCGTGATAAGATCTGGGACCTTTTTTTCCATAGTTTAGATTTCTTTATTCCAATGAAACACAGTAAATTCAGTTTGCCAAGACACAATGTTCTCTCTGCTGTCACTTGAATAATGTAATCTAGCATTTGCTCCAAGAATATTTTCAAAAGGAGCCCATAAACTCATACGTCCTCTAACCTCTCCAAGCAGTAGCTTCCGCGTTTCCTCAAAGAATGTAAACAACTTTAAAAACAACATACTACTAATGGATAAAACATTACTTTTCTCTGGACAAGACCAGTAAATAAACCTCCTTTCTGTCAGTGCTATTTGCCAGAATGATGTTAACTATGTGTTCTGATAATGGTTAACAAATTTCAGTGAAGTCTGTATTGTGTATGAAATCCTGAACTTGGTGATATTTTAGGTTCTAGGAAGCTGCCTGTGGCTTCTGAGACCTAAATCATCAGTCTAAATCCAGTTAAAAAGCAGAGTGAAACAATACTCAGATATTAGGTTACACATGTGGCTGAGATTACATGTTAGCCTAAAGGATATTTGAACCACTTCGAGTGTTTTATATAATAACACCACATTGAACTGCACTGTGGAAAGCAGTTAATCTCCTTGGGCATATCACCCAGCAACAATTCCTTCCTAACTTTTCCCACAGATTCATGGCAAATTTCCAAAAGTTCAGAGATTTTGTGAGTTTAAGCCTCTTTAAATTCAGATTGCTATCTAAAACTCCCTCATTTCTGATCCAGAAGTCTCATTAGATACAATCTTCCCACTTCTTGTTATGCTAGAAAAGCTCTGCAAGCTTCCCTTCCTATGCAGCTGCAATACAGCAGTTGCCATTAAAGGATGTGCTGCTGAAATACTGCAAGCAGAAAGGGGACGTTTATACATTTGCAATGCACAAAGTGAACATGTGGCATGATCCTGTACAAATGAGACCTCAGCAACATGACCACCAAGTTTCTCACATCTGAATGCAACCAAAGAGGATGTTCCAGGAGTCAGATACATCACAGCACTATACTGATTTTTAAATCCCTGAAGTCAGTCTCTTTTCCCACCCTTTATTCATTTATTCATATTTATATTCATATTTATCCCGGCCTTATTTCATTTTTACTCTTTAATTGTCTAAAAATACAGCCAGTGAGATTTTCTGGATATACAAAGAAGCTAATTAATTTCTCTTTTAGAACTTGTTCTCCTACTGCATGGGTCTGTAAATGAATCCATGGGTTATACTCCCCAATATGTTCAGTCCAGCTATTCTACTTTCTGGAAGAGTTATTTATACCTGATGTTTTCTTTTAAGAAATGCTCAGATAGATGCCATAAAAAGTGGATGAATTGAGTTAAAAATAACCTTTATCTAATTTCTACTTTGGAAATTCAACAAAACAAAACTAGAGGCTCAAAATCTGAAAGAGGATGGCACTGCTCCTTGGCATGCTTCTTAATTAAGTCTCATGCATTATGCATGATGCCCTTTTGGCTCTGACATGACATTGCCAGCTGTGTTTCACTGCTTAGGTTCCTGATTGGAAAGCACAAGATACTGTAACACTTTTCTTTCAGTACCTTAGCTCTCAGCGATGGAAAATGTAACTTGAGAATTGTTCCAGCAAATTTATTATGTACTGTTTACCTGTATTATAATGTGGAACATTTTATATGTCTAATGTATGCATAACAATACATAAAATATATAATACACAACAAAAAACCTGCAGGGACTTGGTGTTTTTTTCTGAGAAACCTCAGTATGTTTAGTTGCTATTCCCAGGTGATCAGAGGCACTATTTCACTACTGTAGAAGATGATGGGGAAATAGTGCAGCTACATCACCTTAGAGATCATGAAAGGCACAGACACTACTTTCAAAATTAGCATTAAAAAAAGAAATGATATCAATATTTATGCTGCACTATAGGGTTGTCTGTTTGCAGAAGAGGTATTAAGAGGATTTCTCCACTCCTGGGTGGAGAACAAAACACAATGCCCTCCAACAGTTACATTTCTAAATATTTTTTTCCTTTTAACACTTCCCACACACAATGATATGTGCAAAGATGCCCCCTCACTACATGCACAACCACCATATTTGGCACAGGAAATGCCCAAGTGATCTATTTCCTGATATTGGGATAGTATTCTGAAAAAATGACATGACATGCTTTACCCTGTACCCACATTCTTCTTGGGAATCTGCTTTGGCACTGTTTAGAGACGAGAAACTGGGCCAAACAAGCCGCTAGCTGTTCTTACATTAGCATGTCTTATGCAGTCCTTCATGAGATCAGAGACTGATTTTGACTTTCCTTTGGCACTTTGTACAAATTAGCTTTCAAAAGAGGATGAAAGGTATTTCGCAAGAGGTTAAAAATTCATGTTTCAAGAGAAAAATTACCTGAGCATGCAGAACTAATGAAAACCGATAAATATATGAAAAAATCCTTAGTCTACATATAACATCCTCTGTTCAACCTGTTTTCATAACCCTTCCTGAAAATGAAGCTCTTTATAAACATCCATTGATCTGTGTAAGCACCACACACTGATTTTTTTGTTCTATATGATAAACATGAGTTACCTGAGCCAGGCATTTTCAATACCTACTGCAAGTCATTACTCATACACTTCTCTTCACTGTCTGGATTTCTGTAGTTTTATAAATGCAACAGTGACCTTTTAAAAGCATTAACTGCATCTACTTTATTTGCCATACTTTCCTGTTTCCAGAACATGATTAATTTTTGGAAAAAGCATATGCTTCACACAGCTGAAAACCCTGGCAATTCACAAATATAAATTAGGCAGACAACAGGAAACTCTGTCCAAAACTCTGCCATCGTTTAAGCCATCCAAACACTCTGACATGGGTAAATCAGCATGGAAGAACACAGTGCATTGTATCTTCAGGGTGTAGGGTTTTTCTGCATTCAGGAAGCAGCTTTAAGGAGCAGAATTTTGGTTATTATTTTAAAATTGGGTTTCTGAAGACAGAAGAAAGTAGCACCACAGACTTTTCAAGAAACCACTTATTAATTAGATGATTTGAATTTATTGATCTTGTGTGTGATTCTGCAAAGCTTCTTGGAAAAAGCTTACTTCTAGAAGCTTATAGATTGACCCCTTTCATTCTTCTATCAGTTGAATGGAAAGTTAAGCACTTAAAAGGACAATTTTCCTTCTTGTGTACTTGGCAAGGCATACATAACACTGAAAGGAAGAATTATAACTGTGTCTCTTTGGATGTATTCAAGATAGAATGAGATGGCCTTTCTAGATCACATCTTAAAAATTAGTCTATAGAAATATGCTGACTTACTATTAGCTTTTGTTGTTCCATACACAATTAAAGTAGTTAAGTTTGTAAGTTAACCTTCAGAGTGCCTTCCATGAACACTCAGTTCCCTTATAACGCACCACCTTTAAAAGCAAAAGGAATTCTTCCCCCCAGCACAGCTACTGCTATTATTTGAATTATTTAAAATAGTGTCATTGAATTATTATTAGTTTTAAGAGTCATACCATTCTGACAAAACCTCATTAATCCTTAGAGGACCTAGCAGTCTGACGACAACAAACTTAGCCTTGCACACAGAGAGTCTCTGTGCATGGGAAAGAGACTGAACAGTTACTAAATAGTGTGTGATGCAGGAAAAGATGGATTAGTACAATGATGCAGGAAAAGTAAAATACTTATGCTACACTGTGTAGGAAGAGAAAGACTGAGAAAATGAAGCAGAGGATTTCCCTTTGGGAAATAATTTAAAACACTGGTTTATACCAGTTTTGTGATATAGGAGACATGGTAGTGGAACATATTCTGAGATCACACTATAAATAATTCACGTGTCAGTAATAATCAGAATCTACTGACTATGAAAAGGAACATTAACTAAAATTCACAGCCCCTTCCCTCTTTTCAGCCTCATTTAAAGGTAACTACACAAATTTTTAGGCACGGAAAGTGGGGAATGGAAAAAGGAAGTGTTTCACAGTAGTTCATAATAATTTGCTGTAAGATGAAATAGCAGAATCCAAAACCTAATGATCACTGTCATGCTCTCCCAAATGCTGAATACATTTTGCAATTCTATGAACCATCATATTGATAAGGACAGCCAGGACTTGAAAGGAGTACTTACTATTCATGTTTTCTTAGTACTGAACAATTACTTTTTAATGACAAATCAGTTTGCTAGAAGATAACAGAAAGCACTAATGATGAGATAGGTCACCCACCATGTTTTATGGATCTATGTTTACTGCTTCTTACTATCAATGGAAATTGCATGTATTCTTCACACAGAAGTCCCATAGTGACACACCAGTCACACTCGTCCAGAGTCACTTCTCTTAACTGCTAAATTGACATTATAGAACACCTTCACTGTCATCTTTTTTAAGGAGATGAAACAATGTAATGAATATGTCTCCACTTACAGAATGAGCTACGTAGGAACATATAAAAGCTCTCTGCATGCTTCCCCCCCACAAGCATGAGACTCCAGGCTGAGCATCACTACTCTTAGGCCACGTAATTAGGCAAGAGTAAACCCTGCTGCCATCAGAAAGTGTGCTTTTGCTAAAAGTACTCATCCAAAAGTGAGATAAAATGGTGTAAACTGGATTCCCTTAAACCTTCTCACATACACATTAACAGTGTTAAAATAATCTGATTGTGTAGTTTTGAGCATAAGAGATAAAGGGTAATTTATGTTATACCCTACTCAAGTTTCACCCACCTCACAAATGGTGTGTGGTGCAGAAAACATATTATGCCAAAACTAAAATTAGCCTGTGTACATGTTAAGAAAAGCAATGAAAATTTTACTGAAGATGCAAACCAAGAGTTTTGTAAATTCCACTCCTTTCCCATGGTGAAATTCTCTTGTGTACAATTATAATTTACTAATCTTACTGTTGTTGAAAAAGAAAATAAAAAAAGTTGGACTAAAGTGCCCAAATGAATTCCAAAGAGAATCATTTCCTGTATTTAGAAAAGAAGCTGCAGGAGAATCAAATTTTACATGCAGTTTCCTTTTTCCTGACTCTTCCTTTGGGGTGCGTTAGTTGTTTACTTCTAAGAGCAACACCTAACAAACACAGTATTAAATGTTTTCCCAGAACAACTTGAGTAAAACAGGCTTTCTTTAAATAGCTTTTAAAACAGTTAACTAGCATAACCGAGCCCTCCTGATAGCTACCCATGTGAGCATTACATTTCCATTTATTTTAAAGACAGGTTTCATTTTCATAAATTCATTTTTGTATTGAACCCATTAGAGACAAATTGTGAATAGTGCCTTATGGCTAAAAAAACCAAGAAAAAGCACAAACGGTGCTAGGACAAAGGACCAGTAGGTTCATATAGGTCATGTACTCAGGTCTCTTCTGTCCAAATGGGGGATCCTACACTAGCTGTGAGGATGATCTTGAGATTTAGGTGCAAAGACACAAAGGAGAGTCACTGCACATAGCTGAAGGGTGGCAGATCCTGTGACAAACCAAGCAGGCCCACTTCTTCCACGGGGGCTGCCACAAGGTGGATTACTCTTATCCTTTCCAAGATGAAACTAAACTATGAGCCATAATCCAGCCTCAATCTGTAGGATTTCATTTAAAGCAGCATTGCTCAGTTACCCGGCTGGATGAGAAATAATACTCCATTCACATAAAAGTTGTAAGATTAAGAATGCCAGATGAGGAACCAACCCGCATGATGTTACCATACCCATAGTGCAAGGCTCATACAGAGATTTTTGTGGACCCAGTAAATGATGGGTTTACTCCAGTTCTGTTCAAAGTCTGCTACCCCCTTTGCCCTGTTTGGATGTCAATATTGCTGCCTCCTCTGATCTTTGCTAAAGCACTGTGTACAAGACAGACAGACTTGCCAAGAGAGTTACTGGCAAAGCATCAGGTAGACATTCTGAAAATCACTCCCCTCAAACATGCCTCAACTGGAGAAACACATTTTCCCAAGAGGAAAAGCGCGCATAGTTACAGCTACTCTGCACAAAAGATATGAAAACAGTACCCACAAGGCCTTTAGCTCTACCTATTATCCTAAAAATCTCCTGTCTGCACATGATCACATCAGGATTAAAATCTTGGAAGTTGAATTCTACACTTGGCTACACCAAGATGTTTCTAACACAGTGAATACAGGCCTAATATCCAGGCCTGAGGACCAAAGTAAAAATCAGTGCAAACTCAGCTATTTCATGATGGCAGTTGCAATGAATTCTGGCCACAGATGCTGACTCGGTACTATTCCTGGGCTTGTCGAAGCCTCAGTTGGTTAAAGCAAAGCAATCCATGGAGCTGCAGCTGCAGCACTCACATGCAAACTAGGAAACAAGCCCTAGCTTTGAGAGGGTGTGAAAGAGTCCTGTTCAGTTTGGGTGCTACATCACAAAATAAAGTCTTTCCTGTCTCAAAGAGAAGCATTTAGACTCCTCTGATTGATGCTGGAGGAGTTAATTTCTCCTACGGGCCCTTGATGAGCCTGACTTGAAGTTTAACACTAAAAGGACTAATGTGAACAATGAATCTTCAGTGAGCTAACCAGGCTTTAATAATCCTTTAAGAGCAGCTACCAATAACTGAGCAGCATAATAGCAAATTTCCCCAAACGGGGTCATCATGCTGGAAACAGGGGCTTGTGTGTGTGAGAGACAATGATTACAGTATTTAATCATCACAGCTTCACCACTACAACTATTCTTGACCACAGTGTCTACTTTTAGACAATACAGTGATCTCGGGCAATGCGCTCACACGACGTAGCAGTCAACAGGAAGTCTAAATTTAACACACACAGAATCTACATTTCTGAAAAAACTTAGTCTGCCAATATTTCATTTATTTACATGACTTCTTGACTTCATGCTATATGAAAAATCACCAGATACAACTCTAACTTCTAGTGCTTCAGGAAATACTTCGAAGAATGAGTCAATATGAGTTCATTTTAATTTGTTATGATATGGACTGCCTGTAGAACCTGGCTGGGCATTAAAAAATAGCTATTATTCCACATATTCTGTGTATATGCACATATAATAATAGTTAAATATTAAAATTTGACTATAAATACGTATTAATGTATTTATAAGGGTACTAAAATATAAACAGTATAAATAACATTACTCTACACTTACCTACCATTTCATTCTACCTTTTCACCATAGCTAACACTTCCACTGAGTAACCTTTGCTTTAATTTTATATTTAAATTGTATTAAAATATTTTAGCCCTAAAGTATCTAAAAATACAGGGGCTAATTTAGTCTTTTGTCCCACATATGTACAAATTCACTGAAGCAGGGATAATAAGGAACAGAATTGGGCCCTAAAAAGTTCTAATTTGACACTAATTAGTAATAAAAGGCAATGCAAACTTGTATTAAACTGATTACACCCATATAGCAATATCTGCATAATAGCTTTAGCTGCTTAGCAACAAAAGCACAAGAATACCAGATAAAACGGATTATAAGCTCTGATTAGTCCCAGATGAATGTAACAGTGGCCAGCCAGTTAGGTTAATTTGCACCGTATATCATAAATGACACTCCTCTGAGCTATTACTGCAGAAGACGTTTACTTTTTTGTACAAACACACATAACAGAAATAAGACTTGCTTTTACATTACCAAAGACAGTTTTGGTCACATACTACAATGATTCTTCTTAACTTAGAAAACATGATGTGAGCATATAATTCCTTTCCTTTCACTGTTTCACATGTTTTTACACTAATAAAACAGGTCACTTCAAAAATGGAACTCCATTTTACACCTTCTGCAGTGCTTCACCTTTCCATATTGATCCTAGTACACTCTAACAAGATTGTCCTACTAGACTTCCAAATCCTCCTTGGAAACATTTAAATACAAGACATAAGTAGAAGAAGGATTGCTCTTTTACACAGAGGTCTGAAGCACAAAGAGGTTCACAGATTTGCCACAACAACAAAGGAACATCAGACAACTGAAATAGAAATGAAATCTCCTAAATCTCAGCTTTACAACTTCTAGCACTATCCAGAGTGAGCTAGATACACTGCAAACATGCAGAAAGAAATAGAACCTGAACTGCAAGAGTTACAATCTAGGATAAACCAGTAGTAAGCCACTAGGTAGAACATAACAGTTAAGGGATCAGCATCATTGCAGCAGGGTCACTACAACCTCTTCCTACATGTCCTTCAGTTTTGCCAATGTCATGTGGCTAATCTCTACAGCACCAGAACACAGGAAAGAAGTGAATGGCCTTGCAGGTGAACACAGAAGCTATGCTATGGATAGATACACTGCTTTTAACATGCAGATAACTGTAAGGGGAAAAATAAGTTTTTATGTGTGGAATAAGTCTAACTATTTGCCTGTAGTACCTGGCTATCTTTAGCCTTTACTTAAGCACTTGCTTTCTCAAATAGAAATAGCTATAATGCTGACTGAGGGTCCTTCAAAAGTTATGCAACTCTACCATTCAAGGGGAAAATTGCTCTGTTCTAGTAGTAATCTCTACTCTGCCTGTGTATAAAGCAATTTTCTTGAATGTAGTACTCTGAAAAGAGCAGGAGAGCACTATTTTCAAATCTATCTAATGTCATTAAATTGGATGCAAAAGCAAATGTCAGATGTAAAAAGCAGTGAATTATTGGAATAAAGCTTTCACTGTCTTAATAAAATGAAAAAAAAAAAATTCTGATTATCCAGATAACTCATTATAAAGTCTAAAGTATGCACATATACGTGTATGCATCTCCTAGGCAGAGGTACAGAACATTTTAGGTACTATGAAGGAGTCTGACAGGGGTGTCTGAGGAATAAAGTGAAGTTTGTTAAACTTCTACTGTGTAGAATCTCAACTTCCTATTTAAAAGGGCTTTATTTGCACAGTTCTGAAACTTCCAACTGTGAACAAGGTATCATAAAAACAAGGATGTCTTCAGAGAAAATAGCTCTACTTAAACCCCCTCTGACAGCTACCTGGCAGAACCATTATCAATAAAACCTTATGTTGATACAGTTCCAGAGTTGAAACATGGGATGAGGCTGGGGTGAAGAGGACACTGGAGAGGGAAATTGGGTAGCATCAGCGTTATTGTCAGGTAAGAAATTCCTAATTGACAACGCAAGGAACTAGCACACAGATAAAGGATGGGTGAAGGTGAATGCAAACAGCAGTAGTACTGAAAAAAGTCATTTTCTCAGTAACAGACACAAAGAAGTTTTGAATAAATGAAAGATTACAATAAGCAAAGCTCAGTTGTTGCAAAAATGCTGTACCCTCTATGCTAGGTCATGTGCAAGTCCTGTTATGGGACTGCCAAATACCGAATGCAGTATTCTTCATTTATAATCCCAGCTGACAGACTACATGCAAACCAGAACTCAAGCCTCTGAATGCATTGATAGATGCACTGGCCATGTTCTGACAAAAAAAGAAAGGGAAATGCTGTCACAGTATAGGAGTGTTGAAAAATACTATCCAACTGTGCCATGGTTTTATAAGATATGCTATACTAAAAAATCCAAGCTCCTTACACGTAAAACCACATCAGCTGAGGTCCTACCCATAGACTGTACATTCTCTCTACAGTGTAGAACTGGGTTGCTGAGCTCGTACCTTGAACTACTGCAGAAAAAACAACACATGTCAGCTTTGCACGCATCTTCCTAAGCTCTGGAACAGAAGCCAGCTTTTGACTAACAGGTCACTGCAGAATTTGGCAGAACAATCCCTGAAGCATAATATTTTAATAGATATACTTTTAACACAGAATGATGATTTTTTGGGGAGCTCATTTTTTGATGGACGTAAAGAAAAATGGTTTGATCAAAGTTATCACTTGGATTAAGTAGGAACATGAGAATTACCAGTCCCAAGAATATTCCTTTCAAACAAGGCAGCTAGATGGGATTTCTAAAAGTAAATTCAGATATGTAGGGCTAAAAAACCAGCATATAAAGTGTAATGCTGTTATTAGGCATGATTTCTGAATTCCAAGATAATTTTAAATATGATCCCTTACTTCTTGTCATAATGGTATTATCATTTAGTAAATGATACTAATGAAAAGTCCGCTCTATATAAAACCCAAACAATAAGGAAGTATAGTTACTATAAAAAGCATATTCACAACTTCCCTGCAGTGTCTTCACCTTACTGAAGGAAAACACTGATATAAAGTCAAACTCCTACATTCCCATTTTTGTGGAAGAGGAACAAAGCAAGCAGTTTCATCACCTAAAGTGAACCTTTGAATGCTTTGGCAATGAATGCTGAGTCAATCTCCCCATTAAGTCAGGGTGTATATGACAAATATGCTCTACTAGAAATGCAGAATTTAATTCCAGCATGATCACTTCAGGGACAAGTTCTGCAAACTCCAGCAGCTGTGGCACAGCATATCATCACAGCGTAACTAAATATACACTACTGTTAAATACATTCTAAGCTCTATTGTACAATCGTTTTTGTCTCGGTAAAGCTATTTTACCCATAGACCATGTTTGTTCGAACAAGTTTTTCTACCTGTTTCTATACTGAACCTAAGTAAATCATTCAGTGACTCATTTACTTGCTACATTTTCATTTGTTGTCATTCATAAATAATTTGTAACTGTAGCAGAAATACTGCATTTATTTTTACATATGTTTTGAATTTTTTGTTTCTTTAGAAGGAGTTCATGGCAAATAGTTCATAGGCTGTGCTCAGAAAACCTCCTCCATTTTTCAATGATGGACTTCTAACTTGATTTGGTATTACTAGGTGTAGTTTTCATTTTCTGGTGAGAGTCGCTAGCCTATGACTTGTAACTACAAATCATTTAACTGTAAGTTCCTCTGAGTTCAAGCAAAGCCACAAACTATAGTTATTCTCTGGTCAAGAGATATAGGGAGCAAGAAGAGGGTGAGAAAAATTTCTGAGTATCTTTCTCTGATGAATGGCTTTGACAAGCAAGGAAGAAGGAGAAAGCATGATACAAAAGAGAGGAGAACAGATGAGAAATAGAAAAGGAAAGAAATCTCCAGGAAACCAGGAGTAGCAGGAGAACCTTCTGTCATAATTCACTTAACGTAGCCCTGATCTTGATGGATGTTCTGCCACATGATTCACATCAGTTTGTTGATATGTTTATTTACACTTCAGTGATTTCAGTCTGCCTTAGTCCTAAAGTCCCTCTCTGTTCACAGTTTATCCCCCATGCCATACAATCTTTTTATCACTTACTTTATCACTTTCACATTTTTCACTTATCCAATGCTCAATTCTAGTTCTAGAATAAAAAATATGTTAAAACATATAAAGAATATGTTCACACATTTATTCAAATGAAATGAAAATCTGAACACATGAAACGGCCTCTGTAGACATAAATTGTACACACACCTTTCTGGGCCACTTTTTTGTGTCAGCTTCAAAGTACATAAAACAGTAATGAATCTTCACTATTTTAAGAACTGTATAAACATATTTAACATTTGTTATTTGCATACTTGAAGACACTATAATCTTGATCCTACCAGTCACTTTCCTATGGCTTTCCTATCGCCCTATTTATCTTTCCTGACAAGTTTGCTGGAAGATCTTTTAGTTACAGCTTTTCTGCAATTCTACACACATAATTATTGTGATTGCTCATTTTTGCCATACACAGTTCTGGTTAAAGCATGTGGATATGTACGTATTTGCACATGCACACACATACACTCATACACACCATTAGTAACTCTTAATTTTGTTTGATATGCTAATTTATTTATTTGATCTGCCAAATGTTTCCATTAAGTTGACTCAGATACTAAAATGTAGCGTCTTACTGAAAGGAAAAACAAACCAGAAATCTGAAGGAAGCTGACTGCTTTTCAGGTATTTTATTTAAAACATACATATATACTAACATCTAAACTTATCACCTACAGGTCAAAAACTCACCCTGTTGAAAAGAATGGCATATGCAGTTCAGTGGGCAAAAGTTCAAACCTTAGTGCTCTGAAATAGTAAATAGTTTATCAGGCACTTATAAAGCAAAGGATGCTTCTGTAAATACAACTATATATGACTGTTAGTCTACCATGGGGGAGGAAGGGGGTTTGTTTGTCCATAAAGCTTTCTGGACCATCAGGTAAAAAACTGTCAGCTGAGCTAAATGGCAAGAGAGAAACAAGAGACTAAGAAATGAAACCCTGAAATATCACATAAACACTACTACTTCCAAGCACTTAGACTGACCATATTCAGAAACCCTGCAGAGTCAGATGCACCATCCAAATGTTCACTTACATTCAAAAGAAAATAGAAAACATGTGCTATGAAGACGAATTCCGTATGAAAAATCACCAACAAAGAACGTGCCACAGGAACAGGCTCTCATTTATCATCTCGCTCTCCCTTCCCTTCTGTCTTCTCCTCAAGCACCTTAACATTATAGGCACTTACTCGATAAACGGTATTCGTACTTCCCTTCTTCTCTGAACATTTTACATACTACACAGCACACAAAAACTGCAAAGATGAGTGTCTTGCCCTAATATAATTTCCAACAAAATTTTAGAAGTTTTACTCTAAATACTGGATGTTAAAAAAAATCTGTGCTTAATTCAACAAATAATAAAACAACAGAACAAACCCAGAAAATGTCACCTCATTTGTGGTTTATGCATGGGGGGGGTGGTGGTGTTTAATTTTTTAACTCACTTACTGCCATCTCCTGGTACTTAGAACGTAAGAGTAATGCTATCAAACAGCAGCCAGTACTCCTGTTCACTACTACGGAAAATGCTGAAATGTCAAAAATGTCTCAGAAATATTTCTTTAAATAATACTGTACTTTTTGCATTGCTACCTTTTATTCTGTAAAGAGTAAATATTGCTCCTTTGGAATAAACTGGTGAAGAGCTCCTGCAGCTTACCTTCGTCTGGAAGCAGCAGTACAGTTGTGTTAGGTATGGATGTTTCCGTGCTAATGCCAGAATTCTCTTTTCTGTCATTGTACAGTCTACATCATCATCCTGAAGTATGACGTCTTTCTTCAAGACTTTCACTGCATATACTTCATCTTTTCCTTTTAGCTCAGCTAACATTACCTAAACCAAAGAGAAATTCTTTTTACATCTGAACAACAAGTACCATAAAATGTGTTGTGCATTAGGTTGACTGCACTGGAAACATAGATACATACTTGCCTGAATTAAGTTGTAAGTTTATAAAATCAAAAGTAATGTAATTTTAGAAAAATATACCTCTGGTATTCTTTAAATTTGAAACAGATGGCATCAATTCTGTTTGTTAGTTAAGAATGCAGAAGAGAAAATGCTTTTATCCCCTCATTCAATATATTAACGAGCATCTATTAGTAAGTTCTCAAAAACTAAACAAGAAAGGAAGTTGATACAGACAGGAACTTATTTCCCACTTTTATCTCCCACTTTTAGTAGTGAGGTTTGAGTGACGAACTTACTATACAATCCTACGCACCATTCTGTCTGCTCTCAAGTTGTTGATTCTAACTACTAGTATTGTTTAAGGTTCAAGTCCTATACTCTGTTTAGGGTCAGTTCTGGCTGGGCGCCAGGGTAATCTTCAGAGAACAGATTAGAAAACAGGGAGACAAAAGAACAGCTTCAGCCCTTCAACCCTTTGCATCTGCAGTTCCCGTATACGAAGGAAGGAAGAGTGTACTTGTGAAACAGATTTGTATTTCAGTCCTCCTCTTTTATTCCACAGTTCACAGCCATGTGAAAAGAAAATCTATAAGCCCTGTAAATAGAGAAATATGCCCCTTCCATTCTCATCAAATCCCTACTGCAGGAAGGCAGCTGGTGAGTTTCATCTTTGCTGTGTATGTGATAGTTTGGGCAGGTTCTTGAACAGTAAATATGTATGTATGTCATCATTACCAATCTCCTGAAATAGTGAAACATTGACATTATGTTTCAAAAGGCTTGGCACTAGTTAGTGGAGCAAGCTGAAATACAGAAAACACCTGTTAATCAGGGGGCTGATGTTCCTGATCTGTGGCTATAAGCAGCTTATACCCAAACGGTAAAAAGAAAATCTTAGGGTGGAAGCACTTTCTGAATGTCATTGTGAATACTTTCAAAGCAGTACAGAAAAAAAACCCCTATAAGCCATAAAGAAAAAATCTCAACAAAATAAACACACAAAACCCAAGCTACTGACCTTGCCAAAGCTGCCTTTCCCTAATACTTTGATGAAGTTGAACTCTTCTAGGCCTATTCGCTTGCTCTGGGCCTGTTTGACCTCCCCATTTTCACCATTCTCCCCAGGTTTGTTAAGTTGGTTGTCTGTCGACGATGTAGCTGCTCCTCTGTGTTCCTCTCCCCGATTGTCAAATGATAATGCTTTCCTAATGTTGTTTTCAAGCTCTTTGATTTCTGTGGAAATGTGAGAAAAAAGTGTTTGTTTTAACTAACCATCAAGAAAACAGTCTGTGTCTGTCTGTATCAGATTAGGAAGAAATATTCATCATTCTCAAATGCTGTGTAGACCATTCTGTAGTTAAGGGTATGTATTCAGCAAACTGCTTCTCCACCTGACAGTAATCAGCCAAACCCCTGCTCTAACAGGAAGGGTGGCCTTTTAAAATGAAGCAAAGAGGATGACATATCCAAAACTTGAAAGATAAGGCAGAATAGTAGCCAAATAGTTGTTTTAGTGCTCTTGGGTTTTCCTGTACCACAGAGAAGTACTTTGTTTTGAATACCCCTATCTTCCTGCACCACTTACTCATCTTCCTGCTTAAGTATTTTAGACATTTTAGAGTTGTGTCTCCAAAAGTTCAAAGGATAGTTGGGCACCACAGCCCTTGAAGTCAAACAGAATGGAGCATCTTACTCAGAATCAGCTGTTACCAGATGCCTGCCAGTAAAGGATTTGTGCCATATCAAGCAGCAATCATGTAGAACTGCTAAACAGTTCTGAAGGTTTCTCAGTGTTAAATACTCAGTTTAGTTCTGGTAACTAACAGACTTCGGGGTCTGCCTCAAGCTCTTGCCTGATGGCCTTGGAAGCAACAACTTTACTGGACTACTGTCTGTGAAATCAAAAGGTTGACAAATTTAAATGAGTTCTGGACTCAAAGTCTAACATTACTTATTACCATGGAGCTTTGGAAGTGTCTTCCCTAAAAATATGGCTGAAAAATTTCTCAACTCAAAACAATTTCAATGAATGTGGCACAAAGGTATCCATCTGGATGTACGTATTTTGCATTCATCAGTTTACACATGTGATGGCCCATAAGCTACCTCATAGACTTCTGATTTTGAAAAACAACAACCAGATCAGATTCAAAAAGTGCTGCTGACATACACATTCTGTCAACCAGGACTGTACAGCTCAATGAAATCAGGTCATATCAGTGATGATTAAAATATCTGTCTTCAAATCTATGCATGAAAAAAATCACTGAAAGGAAGTATGGTTTAACAAAGCCTGTAGAGACAACACAGATGCTAGAATAGCCTAAATGGATGGAAGTTTCTATTATCACGTATCTTCAACATGGAATTGCAAGGAGGCAATTTTACCTCAAAATCTTATCAATAGATTGAGGATTTTAGATAAAAAAAGGTCTCTCAAGTTCTGTGGTACTATTTAAAATGTTCTAATTCTTACAATAGAATATATAACCCCTCTGCATAAAGATATTTGGTTAGGCAGGGACTCATCTAGTAAGTATCACAGTATTTTAAGATGACTGCTTTATAATTTTCCCTTTAAAAGCCCTTTAACTTCACAGATTCAAATGGAAGGAAAAGCAGTCCCTTTTAAAAAGTTTTTTGCCATTCATAACTTTAAGTGCTTCATTTTTTGGTGGTAACTGATTTGTTGATTTGGTTCTACTGAGGCTGATGCTCATAGCTTTTTTCTGCTTATAAAGAAGTAAGATAAGTGACAATATATATAAATCAGGAACTAAAAAGAGATATTCAACCTTGATCACATGGAGAAGTTGGTGCTGACTTTGACCTATCTTCTTCTGATGATGCGCTTCCAGGAACTGGCTGTTGAGCCTCTGCACCTGCAATTAGCTAAGAACAATTCCAAAAGGGGTACTCAGCTATAAGCTGATGCCAACAGGAAACGTAATTTAACAACTTTAATTCACAAATACAAGTATGAAGGAAGCTGAAGATGCTACAGAAATAGATTACCCCTAGAGATTCTCTCTGGCAGGACTTCAACCATAAGGTTGATGCCATCGCATCAAATGGGGACATAATATAAACAGAGAAAGAGCTGGCAATTTAAAGAAAAAAAGGTTCTTAAGATTCAATAAGTGCAATTAGCATACCCAGCAAATAGGAAAGTTTTGAATAGCCACTATCAGTCTGTGTAGAAGTCTATCCAGTAAATACATTTAATTACAAGGATCGGCAAGCAGTACAAACTCATCAGTAACATCATAACAACATCTTTTCCCAGGAATCACAGATCAAATAATTTATTCCTGTAAGAATGAATTTATTTCTGTAACTTTTTAAAACAGTGTACATGGGACCCATATGTGCAAGAATCAGGAAAAATAACAGAACCAAATGTCAGTGTTTTAAGAAATTATGGTAAAAAATGCATATTTCTGTAAATGAGAGAAATGTGTCTCCTTGTCACAACCATGCAAATAGAAAGTATGGCCATATTCTGAGCCAGTATACGTATTTTCAATCCAGAATAACTCCACCAGTTTTGGACGTACTTATGGGTGACCTGTGCTTTTTCTTTCTAGAACAGCCTAGTTTTTCCTAGAATAGCGATGATAACTCTGGAACTATCATCTGGCAAAGAGCTCTTCTTCATGAGGATCAGCGCATTGCTCCCTTATCAGCATTTACAATGCAAAGCAGTAGTGCTGTGTATCAATCAATCAATTATCTGATGCCAATTCTGAGCCAAAGATGCATTAATGTTTTTCTGAACTGTTGTGTCAGACACCATTCCTTTGCCAAATCTCCTTCCTCAAAATTAAAAAGGGGAAATCCTTCTAGACTCTATACAGACTCCAGGTTTGCAAATTTATAGCAGGTCAAAATAATCTCCATATCAAAATTCAAAATGGATGACTGGCACTTATAAATCAAAAGCCAAAGTCTCAGTTCTGCACTGACTTAAAAAAACCTCACATACAAGTTAAGTGAGTGTGTGACTGAACCCCCCC
>JAOEHY010045204.1:0-18477 GCA_025447955.1 Psilopsiagon aurifrons
ACTGGAGCTTCCTGTGTATCTTACTGCTCAAAACTTCACAAAGCAAAAATTTTTCAATTATTTTTGCTTTTTATTCCAGATTAATATTGCAGGGTTTAAAAAAATATAAAAATATATATAAATATTTAGCACAAAACTTCTCAGCACTTCATGGATTAATAATACACCGATTCTTTGATTAACATGGACATTTTCAGGCAAAAAGAAATACTGCTTAGAAAAAACAGTATCTGAAAAGTTTACTAAATTGAGCTTATCACACCAGTCAATGGCCAAGCACTTAATATGCCAATATTCTGAGCATACAAGTTAAGATAACAGAAGATTTTCAGCCTAGCACTTACTATGACAGAATGTTTACAAGATTCTTCCTAACAGGTCATTAGGGATGCTATAAAACCTCTGATGACAAAGCCGGCCAATGTAGCCAGAGAGGTTATAAACACTAGTTCTTCTCCAGGGTGACAAGGACCTAGAAAAGAGAAAAATTATGAGATGGCAAAATACAAAGAACAGAGCCTGAAATGATGACAGTTACCAACATTGTGAATTGTACTCTGGGATAGGCCACAGTGTATGCCAGCAAACAGAATTGCTGGCTATCAAAGGCTTGGAGAGGTAGGGGAGAGGGAAGGGAAATAAAAAAGAGGTGTACAGTAATAAAACTGCCTAACGTAAATGTTTCTCATACTTTTTTGGCCTAACAGAAATGTTTGGGCTGCCTAATGGGAGCTCTTTTTGCAGCTCAACAGGTACCAGGTTGTCCATCATGTATGAGTTTTCTTAGTATTTACTTTGATGTTTGGAAATAACAAAAAGAAAAAAAAGAGCTGGTTTTGACATATCTGCTCCTCCAAAAGCCAGTCAATGAGTATTCGTTGTGTCATTCTTTGATGGAAAATATGGAAGAACAAATTTGTTCTACATTTGCCACTAATAATGGGTGGACTTAGAGGTAAAATGTATATAACAAGGGAGCTATGAATAACTCCCCCCATTTATCTTCTTTTACTACGATACAGTGGTAAGAAAGAAAATGGGCTGGAAGAGTAAAGGCTAGAGAACTTTAGGGGACAACGATGGAGAAAAAGAAAGCTGTAACAATTGCTCCACTGCTACTCCCGTAATGCTTCTGTGTTAGAGAATACAGTATAGGTTTATATAAAATAAAGCAAAAAGCAGTATGATAAAATTTCTTGTGAATTTTAAGGAAGAGACTCTACTTCTTCCCTCAGATCTGTACATCTGCTGTATTTTCTTCAAGTGACATTTGTTAGACAACTGTATTTTCACAAGTTTCGTAAGATTTCCACCCAAAAATGCAAGTGCTTTTTCTCTATAAATAAGCAGAAGTCTCAGAATCTGACACAGCATACAACTATTTCGCTGTTTAAAAATGATAGTAATGTGTTAAACTTAGTAACAAACACAGTGTATTTTGTGGAATAACTCATTGTTTTCTTTCCACAGATCTACAGAAAAGGACAATGATGGACAAAATTTTAATAGCTTCTGTTTTATGGGATTTACATGGATGAAGGTTATCAATGGCAAGGTCTTTTTACTAAACTCACGAACTGCTGATTGACTGAATATTGAACAAAATGTTCAAGGTAAAGCAGTCAAAAAAGCAATCTCCTTGGACAATGTTAAAGAAAATATAGCATTTCTACTTGTTTGTTTTAATCTAGTCTTCATCCTCAGAAAAAAACCCCACGAGAATAGAAACAAAAAACAACAACATCAACAACAAAAAGAAACAAAACACAAAAAACACCACTGAAAATACTTAACCACAGGAAGTATTATATAAGACTGTAGGGAAAAGAATTATTTTAAGAATGAGGATGGAATCAGTTTATTTCTGATGGGGGTACAGAGAATGAAGGTGGTAGCCGAGGTAGGAAGAGGGAGAAAGTATCAATGTACTAAACTATAAAAACTATAAGTGAGGGTTGAAATCTTATTTGCTGTCACAGCTGATAATAAGTAGAGAAATAGTACAATATGACAAACACAGAAAGACTGCTTAAATAAAAATGGTGTAGACACAAACCAGTTGATTAAATCTGAGCCTGCAGTCTTATAATTAACTACCTAAGCTGTGTCAAAGTTTAAATATGACAAAAAGATATCCAGTCAGATCAAAAAAAAAAAAACAATCCAGAAAAACAACCAAACAAAAATACCAAAGCAAAGCCTATTATGGTTCTGAAAGAGCTATATGCAGAGAAACACAGGACATCTGGTCTTCAGGGAGCATAAATCCAATCAACGTTAATGGAGCATGCAAATTCACACCAGCTGAGGATCTGACCCCAGCTTTGGTCAATTAATTTTATTTTTTTTTTCCTTATTGTTGTGGCTATATTTATGTCTGTATTTTGAAGAGAAAATAACTGATATTTCTTCTTTTAAATACGGCATTGTGATTTGGCTGACTCCTCTGACAGTGACACATGAGGACATTAATGTAGGATTGGTTTTGTAGGTTTTTTTTTTCTAGAGGTCCCTATAATAAGCAACAGCAGGTTTTCTGCTATAAGTCGTAAGGGTGGGCAATGCAAGTTTACTCATAAAGGCTCAAATTGAATAAATTTTCAACCTATCATTCATTATAGGGAGAAAATGACAGCACTATCCTTAAAATGTTACAGCTGATGATCTCTGTGTATTATAATGAATTCCTGAAGCTACATAAAATAATTGAAATAAATACATTATTATAGAAAGAATGTCATAGAAGAATCAAAAGATCCAGAGGCACAGTTGAAACAGACATTTTATTTGGCCACAGATCCTTCAAAGTGAACAGCAATTCAAGAATTAAATGCTTAGCTGTTAAACAGTGAGTCATAGTGTGTTAAAGAGCAGACATGTCTTTTTAATTTTATAATGTAGTGTTAAACCTCTTCTCAGTAAAGTTGGTGATAAAACACCCACTGACATCAACAGTGCCAGTGTGTTATACAATGTATTTGTAAAGTATAGACCACATTTATCAACTGTGTGCACTGTACAAAACAATCAAAGTGAAAAACTCACACTGAAAAATTTAAACTAAATTTCTATGACATTTTTAATAATTACCAGTGTGTACCCTTCCTGGACAATAAATTGAATACTGGATCTCAAACTGTAATCATCAGGCTCCTTCTGCCTTCATTAACATCTAATAAATTGTTGAGCTAATGCAAAAGCTCTTTAAAATCAATGATAAGCTTTCCAGTAACTTCTGAGTTTGCATCAGTTAATGAAAGTCTGAAAGCTGTAATAACATCAGGAGTAGGAACAAAACAAGCACAAAAAATTACCCAGCAAAGATCAATAAGATAAAAAAAGAAATAACTTTTGACAAATCTTGACATTAATATTTGCTGAGTTGCCAGATGTAGTGGCACTGCACCACTCTGTGTACAAACAATTTAAAGTCCATGCTATTATTAGTGTTTGCATGAATTTTGGGAGCTTACTGCTTGTCTGAATAACACTTCATCTGTCCAGGGTCTTAGACAGTGCTCTACTTGCACTTACTCTACCATTGTTAGGATGTCTTGATAAGAGACTAGTTGACTAGTTCAGATTTCTCCTCCCTGTGGGAAATGGGATGGGATCAAAACAAAGAAATATTTAAGTAATCTTCCACATGTTTTATCTGGGTAAAATAAAAATAAAAAAAAAAAAAAAAAAAAAAAAATCAAATGCTTCACAAAATGAGGGATGATATACATTATGGCTAACTATTATAATTCACACAAGGCTAAAATGGTTGCATATGAATGAAAAGTAGTTGTACCCCATGCTCTGTAGTGCCCACAAAGTTTGCACAGTAGTTTGAGACTACAATTTGCTGCTACTTTTTTGCTCCATTATTGATTCTAGATATGTGGTCATATCAAATGAAGTATCACTGATATGATCTAAAGTATCTCTTGGTCATGGCAGATCATAAATTAATGTTTTATTTTATTGTTTGCACTGTGAAGGTACAGTATAAACGGTATTTATACTCATGGTATAAATAAGGAGGCAGTCACTAATTTTCCTATATGATTTTTTGTTATTGCCATTAAGCTATTTTTATGTTGTAAATACTGACGGATTAATAGCAGAAATCAGGGTCCGTAATTTATTTTTTCAAATAATTTTCTTTAGAATAACTTTTAGAAATATTTCTCTATGATTTTGAAAAAAAAAAAAACCCAACAAAACAAAAAACAACCCAAGAGTAAAGCCAAATAATTTTATTTTCAATAGTTTATGTGTGAAAGAGTCAGTTTGTAGTCTCCACATTCACATTGATAGTCAGAACTTCCCTGGAAAAAGATCTGCAGTTGACCTGTGAAATAAAACTGGTTTTCCGGTTTTACAAATCACAAGATAAGCACATGATCTATGAAAACCAGTGTTAACATTTGTCCTTTGTTTCAAAAAGGTCCAAAGATTAATACCAAGTTGCCCACAGCATAACCAAATACTATGCTATTTTCTGTCTTCTTACCTGTTTGTTTTTTTATGTACATAGAAATTCACATAGAGAGGGAAACTAGGATGACAAAAGATAATGTGATTAGATTATCTATTTTCTGAATTCACAATCTTTGTATTTTATCTGGTTATTCTCATTGTGAGTTTAGTTATGAATCTAGTTGGAGCAGACCACCCCAGAGACACCTGTGTATACATAATTGTAGTGCAGATGTTTCAGTATGTAGACAGTTCTTTATTCCCACAGAGGTTAGTATATATCATTGTATTTTTGAAAGAGCAACCAGGAGAAAAAAAAACATCGTAGGATGCAAACACATATTTGCAACAGCAAGTTGAGTAGCTATTTCAAAAGGGTACTGCAAGTTTTCAGAATGATGAAGAGTTCAAAACACCCTTGTCCCAGCTGATACTTATCCATCATGCAGTGTTTGGAGTATATATAATAATTGGACCTACACTTTCCTAACTGACTACTCAATTCGCCTGTAGGTGAAAGGGCACAGTCTGAAACTCTGTTCTGTTAAAAACATATTAAACATGATATTAGTGGTCTAAAACTATATGCTTCCCTGGAGACTCCCACTTTTAATAACCTCCAGGATAACAGATAAAGCACAGGGCAGTAATCATTACTGAAATGGATTTTCTGGCAGAATTAGACATCACCTCCAGGAATCAATAATCATTTTAAACTAACGGGGTGATTAAATGACCTTCTTTTTATTTTCCTTCATGTGGAGTTGCTTTTTATCTTGATTTAGAGCCACACAGCCAGAACAAAGATAAACAGAGGACTGGCAGCATTACAGAATCACAGTGAGGCCTATCCCTCATACAAGTAAAAGTATTTTACTTTAATCAACACATTTGCTGCCCAATCTGTGACTTCTGAGGAATTAAACTAAAAACTCTAGATGCAGAATATTATTAATGGATTATACCCCAGGATAGTTCTTGCACCATTAGCTTTGCTGCAGAAGGTGCTATATTTCTACATTTAATAATTTATTGCTCTGGAGCTTGCTTGAGGATATCTGTGTTGAATAACACTTTCATTAATCCTTTCTTCTTCCGCATCCTCCTCTCTCTGTGAAGGAGTATTGGATGACTGTATTTCATTTTTAACTCTTGAAGGAGATAGACTGAGAAGCAGCTACCTTCAGTGTGCTCTAGTAGTCATGAGCTACAGTAAGTAGATAACACTGTTGAAAATTTAACTTTAAATTCTTGTAAGATTCACTTCCCTGAAATCCAAAGATCTGTGTTTTGGGGTTTTTTTGTCTCTTCTGAAATATGTATGGTTTTTCTGTGTTTGTTTTTTTTGGGGGGAGGGGGGTTTGGTTGGTTAGTTGGGTTTGGGATTTTTGGTTATTTTGGTTGGTTGGTTGGGTTTGGGGGTTTATTTATTTGTTTCTTCTGTTTGTGGATTGGGTTTGGGTTTTTTGTTTCAGATACAGTATGGGAAGAGATTTTAAGTCTAACCAAAATGTTAGAAGTGTCCATGATCAATGCCTACAAAATAATGTGCAGAACAGAAAAGTCTAGAAGGACACTCATGGAAAACGTCAGAAAAATCATTTTGGTGCCTATCAGTTTGACAGTGGGAGAGGAGGATATGCTAACAGCATAATCCATAGTGGCAGCGGTGCTTGCAGAGCACACTGCAGACTCCACCAAAAGAAGCGTTTGAGGCTGGTTTTGAGTAGCTGTTGAATCTTCACAGTTAGGGTTTGTTTGGGGTTTTTTTGCAAAACTTTATCTGTAGACCTAGTAAAGCACCTACTTTTGCCCTGTGAAAATGCATTGATATTTCACTGAAAGCGCAAATGTAGATATTTCAAATATTATATTTACCTGCAGCATTTTTTAGAATAAAATGTGTATGTGTTTCAAACCTCTGTTCTGGGACCCTACAGATCAGATACAACACCAAAACTTCATGCCCTTTGCAGGAAGGGGTTGATACAGATGAGGCAGCTGCAGCAGAAAGAGAACATGGCTTGAGTGACATTGGTCTCCCTCAATTTCCAAACTCCCGTTTAGTCTTACAAATTCTTGCAATGCCATCACTCCCTCCCTGACTTCACTGTTTTTCTCTTCTGACTGTGCCGGATGTCAGGAGAGCTCCTTCAACTGCTGACAATACTCTGAAGCAGAGGATTAAGCTAATACAGACTTTTTTGTCACACGGAAGTAGGAACTGGCAGCTTATCTTGTCCAGTAGAAGCTTCTCCTAGGACAGCCTCGTTAAATTAGTCCCCCTGCCAGATGAGAAACTGCTACAGTGTAGGAGAGCCCTGGTCTCCTGATGTACAGTAGACAGCTGTGATGTCAGAAGCATAATGGTTTCTTCCTTCCCTTTATTCTTTCCCAGAAAAACAGTCTAAAGAACTAAGTGTAGCTACGTCTATTACATGTCAAGGTTCATAAACCAGAAATCCTAGGATTATATTTGCTGCAGATAATTTCAAATCCACTCCCTTCTTCTAAGTATTTTTTAAGTATTAATACTGTACACTGATGAAATACATGATGAAGGTAATTATGTCACATAATTAAGCAATAATTACATGGCTTCATACCACCTAATTTTAGATATCATAGCCAACCATTGAAGCTGATCTCCTTTAACAGTCCTAAATTAGTTATGCTTACTAGATAATGACTTTCACCATGTAGTAAGTGGACATCTAGAGAGCCAAAGCAAGCCTTTTAGCTGTGAACCACAAATATTATCCCGGAACCTCAACTTAAGAAATGCTTAGAAAAGCATAAAGAGAAATAAAGAACATTTTGTAGCTAGCTCAGGTTATTGCATTTTCAAGGAAAAATATGGTTATTTCTAATAACAAAATCAAGCATGTTTAGACCACTAATACATGTATCAATATTATATAAAAAAAAAATAAAAATGACATCTTAATTTGGTTGATGCTCTTATAAAATCTATAGTTTCCATGCAGCTGTCTTCACAGAATTTTATTACAAATTGTGAGAATTTACACTTAATTAAATCAAACATAGTCTTTTTATAACTCTATAGTATTTTCTTAAATAAAACTGATGAATGGAATTCATTTATCTGCATCCTTTATTAATTAAGAATAAAATAGTCATTCTCTGATTGGAGGAAAGACATGAATGTCACCTCAATGTGAGTGTAATGTCTTATGACTTACTTAAAATGTGTGCTATAGTTTTCAGAATATTTAGTATAAAACTTACTCTATGGGTTTTGGGTTTTTTTTGTTTGTTTGTTTGTTTTCTATTCCTTTTAAAATACATCTGTTCATTTTCTATTTTCTTTCATTACTAAAAGCACAAATCCTCAATATTAAGCAAGCATTACACAATTAGAGGACTAATAGAGTCATTTAGCATTTTAAAGCAGTTTAATGTGTGGATTTTATGGGAATATATGCGAACATAGTGGTATAAGTTGAGAGAGAGAGAGGTGCTTTGCATAAGTATCTTCTGCATTATTTGGATAACAACGATTTAAGTTGAATTACAGTGGAGTTCCTATCTTCAAGTGTATGTCATAAACACAGCTCCAAAAGGCAGGAAGAAATTTGTCTGGCAACTAGACAGCAGTTCTACTAGGCATTTATCCAAAACTTCGTAGACTCCAAGAAAAGAGAGAGACTTTGTTGACTGAAACATTATTCATGGTCATTGCACTGTTCTAGATTTCTGCATTTAGCCAAAAACTGAGGGGACTAAATTCCGAAGCACAATTCAGTAGGAAGCATAAGGCTTATTTGTGAGTTTTGTTCCTTATTCTGTTGTCATATGATGATACCACTTTCCTGATAGCATTTTCTGATTTCTGATTTTGTCTGACTGCAGTTCCAGGTTCTGAAATGAAATTCAACGGTGGCAAAATGTGGGCTAAATCTTTCACAGCACTTAGAAAAAACAAAGTTCTTTAGGAGTATGCATAGAATATCTGCTCCCTTGCAAAACTGAGCAAAACAAAAAGATACAAACCCCTAAAGAGGCTTAGTCTAAATTTAATGATTACTGTTTCCTCCTATAATGTGTATACACAAAAAATAGTCTCAAAAAACCTGATTTTTTCTGAAAATTTGAAGGTTTTTCTACTTCCGCTGCTTAAAACTTTTATTTTATTTGGTGTAGTCTAACTGCAATATCCAAAGATAAAATGTTGTCAACAAAGTAAAAGTTGTTTTATTAATCCTAAAATCAGAATCAGCGTTGATAATTTCTGTCAGCATTATCAGTTTATGCAAGATTCAGTTTCAGTGCATATGTCAACAGCATTTTCCCTCCTTGCCTCTAACAGAAATTTATTAAACATATATCAGGATAAAATAATATTATTATGGTAGCTGTGCAGAAATACGAATACAGAGACATGAGAGAGGACTTTCTGAATTTTTCAGGTATACTATGGCAGAAACTGTCTGCAACTCTATGGCCACCCATCCTGACTTATCAACAAAATACTTTACACTTTCCCAATCTGTTCTTTGCAGTTGCTACATTAATTTCTGTTAGGCTTGAATCCAAATCCTGACATAATTTTTCACAACCAATTTCAAAATAACACTAGGAACTGCTGACATACAGATTGGCATACCTGTAACTTCAACTCTCTTACTTTTCAGAATGCTTCAGATATTCTTTCTCTACTGTGTACCTCTACAGCACCTGGTGCAAAAATAACGTAAACAACTAGTAGCCTTCAAAGAGTGGCAAATCTCCCTGATTCTCATCCATCCCATTCACATGACACTCTCCCACCAACAACCTGCCCTCATCAGCTGTTTGCAATAATACGTTAGATAGAAATGCGAAACAGAAGGTGGGCAGGGCAAACATTTGTGGGAAAATAATCCTGTCAGCTGCCTCTGCAAGATTCAATAGAGCTTTTTTCTGAGAGCAAGAGGCTTGAAAATGCATTCTGTTCTCTGCTGTCAGTTGGAAACAGTGCTGTCAAAGCTTTTGTTATGGTGGTGACAATTTCTGAGTTGTCTGTGTTGACACATCCCTCATGCTGTCCTTGGCTAGATGAGTCTGGCTCTCAGCTCTGATGAAAGGAAATGAAGTTCCAATCCATTTATTTCTTGTTCTATGAATGACAAAAACCTACAGTCTACTTAAAACCACTGACAGGCTTAGTAAAGTCAGAAATTATTTTACTGTTAAGAATATGAGTGAGATATAAAACATAGCTGTGCTCAATACTAAAACAGATAAGCTAGGGTTATGATGACTCCTAAGAAATGCTATCTATCTAAATGCGGTCTCTTTCTCATCAGTTTTGTTTTGTTTTTTCTTTCTTCTTATGGATCAGTGTTAATCCTAACTAGACTTTTTTTTTTAACATGAAGAACATACTAGTTCTGCTGAATTTTTTGCAGAGAAAGGTTTTTCCTAAACCAGATGGTTAGTGGGTGTGAATCATGGTCAGCATGCAGAAAGAAATACTAGGTGTGATGACGATACTCTGTTGAAATGTAAGTGAAACAAGTTCAAGTTTCTGCTTTGTTTTTCCTGTCAATGGCAGGTGACTTTTTAACCCCTAAGCCACTGTGCTGTGGATATCTCTCATGCTGAACCTATTCCTTTTGTGTAAGTAAATAAACATTCGATAGCACAGAGTCATGGACAACTATCTTCAGATGAATGCTTTTTCATGAGACTGTAGCCAGTACCAAGGCACTAGATAAAGTTATTAAAAATTCTACGTATGATCTATATTTCAGGATGGAATTACGGAGGAAGAAAAATAACTACTCCAAAAGTCTTGCAGGCTGTCTCCATTAGCCATGTTCAAGAACATGCAGCATACTGGTACTCAATGCTTCTAATAACTTCAGTGTGAGTACTGCTTATGAACTTTTTTAGGATTTGGCTGATAAACAGTATAGCGTATTATAAATATCTGTTTGTGGTGGGGAATGCGAAAGAAGTAAAAATGTGTCAGCAGCCTTAATTAGCAGTTACTGCACAAGATCTGCCAACCTGCTGTGCCTAGGCACTTAATAAAAAAAGGCAGGGAACAAAAGGAATAGTCCATGCTCATTTATTCATCTGAGCTGAGCCAAACTAAAAGTAGTTGGCATTGAGCTTTAACAGAATAGCATCTTAAATGCTTATCAGGATGAGAAAAGTGAGTGGCTAACCACTGCCACTGAGAATTCAGTCTGTTCCCTCAGGAATCTGGCCATTTTCCTTGGCTGTATGTCTTATTTTTAACATCACTGATGTATTTTTTTAAGGTTAGTGGGTTGCAGTTGGCAAACAAATTCAATTTATTTTTGTTTTCATGATAAAACTTTATCCTCAGAGAATTCTTTTCACAGGATTTCTCGTCTTCTTTTCCAGTGACGGGCAGCAGGGACACTTTGTTGAATGACCTTTTCTATTTAGCTGCGTTGGAAGTATACTCAGATACTAGAGAGAGGTTTTGTTTATTTTTTCCTGCTACAGCCTTACTGAAGAGTTAAAATTCAATAGCTGAATTAATCTTTGGTTTGAGATTTTAATTATGTTTAATGTAGCAATTTGCCTCCTTACTTTGGTAGGGTTAGTGTCTACAGCTTCTAACTCAGCCGAAACACTTTGAAACCGATCCGTTTTCTTTGAATGAATGATGCTTAAGATTTAAATATAGTCAGTGCATGCTAAATATTGAAGTTATGATACTTTGTTATAAATTGTTATATTGCCCAGGGAAGTTGTGGGTGCTCCATCGCTGGCAGCGTTCAAGGCCAGGTTGGACAAAGCCTTGGGTAGCATGGTTTAGTGGGAGGTATCCCCGCCCATGGCAGGTGGGTTGGAGCTAGATGATCTTAAGGTCCTTTCCAACCCTAACTATTCTATAATTCTATGATATATCTCACACTTTTAAGTAACTGTTTCAAGGGTAAACGTATCTGTTTCATTATACCATGGCCACTGTTATTTCAAATCATACCTTCACGTACCACTGTCATTGCACACGAGTTGGTAATCTTTCATTAGAAGATAAAGCAGGTGGATCTTTAGGAGGTCAGTGAGATCTACTAGTATGGAATATCTTTTCAAAATAACATCCCTCTGCAAGCTCTGCATTCTGATAGAAATACCCAAAGCATGGATACTCTTGAGCAGAGCTGCTAAGCCACCTTAGGCAGGTGGTTGTTACTTTTTTTGTTTAAATACTTATTCTTTACCCCTCCTGGAAGATTAACACTTGGAAGAGAGTTTTATAACTAATTATTTATTTACTTATTTATTTTTTCTTATACAACAGGTGTTCATTCAAGAGACAACCATGTGTATTGGGTAGAATAAGATGCCTAAACATTAGCATCTAGTGCAGCTTGGGAGTTTCGGCTATCAGCAAGGTAAAATACCTTAGGGTGTCTAAAATAGTACAGGACAGCTATATTTCAGCAGATAAATTTCCCTCACAGTGTCTTGGACATGGATTCTTTTGGTTTCTTTGTCACTAGAGTGCATAGTTTAATAATCTGAGTGGTTACTAGGTGAAAACTTTTAGTAATGTTTACTCTTTCCTGCCTCTGTTCCCATCAACTTTCACTAGTAGGGATGTGTATCAGCTGTACAGGTCCCAGTGAAGACTTATGGTTACTTCCCAGTATTTTGCACTGAATTTGCTACTGCCATTCAGAAACATTATCTGGCTATGTATATATTGCTTTCCCTGAATTATTTCACAACATAATGTGCTAGTGAATTTGTGTAAAGAGCCTGGCTTTGTGAACCTATAACAAACAAACAGTTTTAAATAGTCTGTTCTGGATCATTGAGCAGAATATTCATCAGCTTCCTAACACTTTTGCCCATACAGAAGGGTTTTGCCTATCATCTCTAAAGCTGATCTTCAGCTGGTATAATTCATGAAGTAAAACTCTCCATGTACTGGTTGCCTGTCGTCCTCTTTAGTGCTGTCAGTTTTTCCTGAGCCCGATTTTATGATACAGCTGAAAAGGCACAGTTTTGCCAAATAAGGTAACATCCACTTGGATGTCACAAGCTGGCTGATGCAGCCTTTTCTTGGTTTCTGATATAGTTTTCATACCAATGTTACTGACAGAGAAATGCACTAAAATCTTGTGTCTTGTCTTTCACAGAATCATAGCATCAGCTCCACTGGAAAATCTTTAGGATCATCAAGTCCAACCATTACCCCAGGGCTGCCAAGTCCACCACTAAACTTTGTCACTGAGGGGCCTCAGCTGCACCTTTTTTGAACACTTCCATGGATGGTGATTCCACCGCTTTCCTGGGAAGCCTGTTCCAATACCTGATCACCCTCTTTTATACTATTCCCATGAATTCCTAACATTCTGGAAAAGTTGGATTGAAAAAATGTTTTCATGGATCAGTCTGTTGTTTGATTCATATTACATCATGAGTTAAAAATTTTCAGACAAACAGGCACCTTTATAAGACATATCCAGGAAATACTTTTTATTATATATGTCTCACTGCATAATGAAAATATTGCCGATAGAAAGGCACGTAAACTGGAAGGTATATGTAAGTTAAAAAATAAAAGTATAACAATGTCTTCAAAACACAGAAAATGTACTGAACTACAGTTTAGTGCAGCTGCAATTTCATCCATGTCAAAACTAAAATCAGGGAGAGAAACCGTCTTGAACACAGAGAGAAAATGTAGTTCAGAAAAACAGCATAAGCAACAGAGAGAAAGGGCATAGATACACAGGTTGTGTATGTAATTTTAGGTCCCAATCTGAATGCTGGCATCCACAAGATGGATGAATGCTCAGCTGAATTATTCCTTTGTTTTTTACAGCCTATATATATCTCAAGGAGCTTAAATGGCAGGTTGCTTTGATGCCAGCAAGGTAATAAGGAACATGTTTTACTGGTTTAATTTCCTGGTTTAGTAATATTATTTCCTGCTTTGTAATCAAAAAGTTGAACTTTTGCATCTCTAGATTAAACTTGCATGTTTTTGACTAAATTTATGTGTTTTGTTTTTCTTTTTTAAGACTGAAGCTGGGAAGGCTGAGAAACATAAGTCGCTTTCTGCAGAACAAATGACATGCATACAATGGGACACCAGGACTAAGTCTCAGAAGCCCATGAGCTTAGATGAATCTAGGAATATCAAGACTTCTAATGCTTCCTGTTTGGCTGCAGGGGCCAGTTTAAGTACAAAGTGACAGTTTACAAGCTTACATTTCCTCAGAAAGACACTATTTAATCTGGTGAGAAAAGACATTTTGCAGCTTTTGCTGATCGCCGTGGTAAATTTTATACAGCCAGGTGCAGGCTGGGGCAGTTGCAACAGTCCTGGTGTATCTTCTTCTGGGGCCAATGGAAATCCCTCCCAGCTATAACTTCCTGACTTGGACTGAACAATCTTTGAAACCAGAGGTCAATCAGAAGTAGAGCTTCCATGCTTTGTTTTTTCATTCATCTAGATTTTGATCCAATGTCAACTGTCAGAGTTCAAAATCTAACATTATAAACCCAAACTTAGCAGTTTCTGAGGAGGGAAAAGGAAGGGAGACATGTAACTGATTAGTTGTTCAAAAATCACTTGATAGCTTTTTGTTTTCGTTACCGATGTTGTTCTGTTTTGTGTCATTCTCTCAATGAATTTTCTTCTTACAAAACGCATAAAAACAGTGGCTATAGCAGAGCAAAGCTGTTAACCCAAAACCATGGATGTCTTCTGGTCCTTGAGCTTTCTAATTTGTTTTTAAAGGTTGTCTTAGTCACTTTTGTTATTTGTGTTTACATTTTCCTGTTATTGAATCTCCAGTTGAAAATTTAGAGCTGTGTTCATCTGGATTCTCCTACATGTTTCTCCGGATCTTGATAATGTATTCTGGGTCTATGAGCTGGGGTTTTCTCTGACTGAGCTTCTAGAGATTTCTTGAATTAATCTCTTCTGGCTAGCACTGCAAAGAGTGCAATTTTAATTCTCTTACCCTGCCTTTTATTTTTTCTGAGACAGTGATATATTGCTTTAGTCCTTCTATGAATATTTTCTTGTCTGACTCCCATATTCATTTTGAGCATTTCCTCCTTGTTTCTGATGTTATCACCTTTGCAAATAGTCTGAGTTTGATTTTACCTCTCCCACTCCTTCTTCCCCCACCTTCCCCAGAGTTTTTTTCAAGATATATTTCTTTCTTTCTCTGTGGAGGATGCTGTTGCTTCTCAAAGTAAGAGAGAATGATGAATTCAAAGACTTCTCGAGTAGTTTTAGCAGTGCTACAGACTCCTCTTGTCAGATGCTAACCTTGACTGAACTCAGATTACTGGGTTTTGCCATATATGCCGGGCTGGTTTCAGGCTTCTCAGCAAGATAGGTCAGAAAATGACTATCTCAGGCACTGTCCTCAGCAAATAGCTGTACTGCCCATATGCCTGGTCCTATTTGGGACCTGTGCCCACTCTCTAGTCGCATCTGAGCAACTTGCCTGAATCCTCTTAAAAAGAAATGTTATAGCCAGTTTGGGTAAGACAAAATTGAGACAGAGCATGGCCAGCTGTCAGTTTATTCCTGCTTTTTGAATAAACCAGGGCCTACACTGTGTGTGTCCCCTGCACTCCTAGCAGCAGCTAGCAAGTCTGAGTGGGGTTCAGAGCAGCGCTACGCATATGCTCACAAGTAGACCTTGCTGCTGCAGTTAGGGAGCCAACAGCACCCAAAGTGCCCAGGAAGGATGAAGTCTGGAGGACCAGCTCCGTTATTTGAAAATCCTACAGACCCCTGCCTGAGAAGGCTTGCTCTGTCTATTTGTCATTCAAAGCCATGACTTTGCTGTGCTCTGGTCCCTCTGCTGCCTTGAGCAGCAGCTTGTCCACCTGCATACACCTGTTTCTGCATATTTTATATAATTTTTTCATTTTGCTATTATGCTAACAACCATGAGCACAATAAGAATCAAGGAACCATTTTGCTATAGATGCTGTAATAACCACAACTAAGCAGCAAAAATTCACCAGAGGATTTGTAACAATATAGGAATCTTGGGACAAGAGGCAGATACAGACATACAACGGAGACTTAGAGAGCAGCCAGCAGTCAGCTTCATAGGCAGCTGTCTGCCTATCAGCAAGCTAAACATGTCTATGTCTCTGATTTTAATTCATGTTTGTTTTGTCCCCTGGCTGATCATGTGGTAAGTGTGTTGAGCTTCTTATCAGAACTTGGCTTTCTCCTTCCTGTGTCTTCTGCCCTGGTGTTAAGTTCACTGCATGTCACTGAGCAGCATTTGTCTCTAACAAATAACAGTGTTTTCTGGGGAAAAGGAGCTTTTCTTCACTGTAACTTTCCATACTACACAAAGCATTTAAACTTGCATCTGTTTTATATGAGCAGTTTCATGTGAACAGAAAAATGAGGCAGAACTTGTGCATTTCCGAGGATAAAGCATTCTCAGCAATCCAATTTCCCCAGCTACTTTTTTAATATGGTGAGCTTCTCACACAACCAAATACCACATCCAGTGGAAAATAGTGACAAACATGATCCTGCTAGCATCTGTAGAGCTCCGTTCAAGAAGCAAGGCACTTTACCTATTAACTTAGAATCACTATGATTAAAGCCACTTGCTTTCGGAAAAGGTAGAAGAATACATATTTCCAAAGTAGAGGGGGGTTGGAACTAGATGATCTTAAGGTCCTTTCCAACCCTAACTATTCTATGATTCTATGATTCTATTCTATGATTCTACGATTCTAGATCAAAGGTAAAATAACATTAAAAACCACAGTGGCTTAGTTCAGTTCTACCATAGTCTTTTGTAACCAAGTTAAATTTAAAAAAAAACAGCAAATTAAATATGGAATTAAGTACTCAGGTAGAATTTATGTGTCATTAACCTCAGATTAAATTCTATTACAAGAAAATAAAGCTTCCAGGGAACTCAGTATATTTTTAAAGGGGAAATGGAGTTCAAATAATTTTTCCATAATTAAAGTCTTAAATCAAGTTAGAGAGACTGATCCAAATAAAATTACTTACACATTGCAATATGAATTAGAAGTTGCAGAAAACACCATTCAATTTAGTTACTAATAGTAAGTGATTATTGCTTGAGTGATGGTGTTAAATTCTGAAGTTAGATTAGAGGTAGAATATTTTAGGTTTAATGTTATGGCTGGCTGACAGACTTTCTCTTGCTGCTTGTGACAGCAACACTACTGTATTAAGTGCAAGGGTTTGAACTTCCATCTGCTAATTTTAAAAGAAGTTAGTAGCAGAAGCAAGGCATTTTCTGCAAGTGATCCTTCACAAGAAGGCCATTCTCTACTCTCTCTCTCTCATGATTCACTGAAGGCAGGCTCGTTAACCTTTCTTAGAGTTTATTAGGGAGCTGCTCTTATTTCTCTGGCTTAGGATGAAAGGGGTAGGAAGGAATATGTGTTGGCTGCATACAAGGCATTCTTAATCATCACTAATGCTCTGTTTATTTAGACTGAATGTGCTTTATACTTTGTTCGTGCATAGCTCTGTAGAATAAGAAAGCAACTGCAACAGCACTGCCAAGGAAATCTGGAGAAAATAAAATTTATATATATAAAGTTTTTTAGATTAGCAAGTGGAAGGTTTATTAATAACTATTCCATTTGCAAATTAGGTATGAGAATAAAACTGCATTTGCAGACAGAAACTTAGTACCTCCACAGCACGATGAATAAATGGACTTCTTATGAACACTTCCACTGTCCTCAAATGCTTTTGTGTCATGATGAACAAAATACATATACATACATACACAACTCTGTGCATATGCATGCACACAGAGTCTCACATAAGCTACAGAAACTGCCTTACATTTTCAAATCTTGAAAATATATCCTATGTACCTTGCGATATTTGCCTCTAAAACTTTAGTCCTGAGATAAGGTCAACACACCAGAAAATTGGTTTCTACATCTCATATACAAAGTTGTTACTCTTCATAATTTTAGCACTCCAAAAAAAAAGGTCAAATAATTAAACGGATGCAAAAGAAGAAAAAAATTATATCTCCTGGGTTTTGGCCCAATCTCTTGAACAGGACTGGAATGCTGCCTTATAACAAGAAATAATCATAGAATCATAGAATAGTTAGGGTTGGAAAGGACCTTAAGATCATCTAGTTCCAACACCCCTGCCATAGGCAGGGACACCTCCCACTAAACCATATCACCCAAGGCTATGTCCAACCTGGCCTTGAACACCGCCAGGGATGGAGCATTCACAACTTCCCTGGGCAACCCATTCCAGTCCCTCACCACCCTTACAATAAAGAATTTCTTCCTCATAGCCAATCTAAACTTCCCCTGTTTAAGTCTGAACCCATTACTCCTTGTCCTATGACTACAATCCCTAATGAAGAGTCCCTCTTCAGCATCCTTATAGACCCCCTTCAGATACTGGCAGGCTGCTATGAGGTCTCCACACAGCATTCTCTTCTCTAGGTTGAACAGCCCAAACTTTCTCACCCTATTTTCGTATGGGAGGTACTCCAGTCCCATGATCCTCCTCAAGGCCCTCCTCTGGACTTGTTCCAACAGTTCCATAAACAATGTAAACATTGTTTTTTTCCTTTAATAAACACAAAAGCTGTTTATTAGCAACATTCAATGTATACTGTTTAATACTCTACATACACATATATTGTGACGTATGGACAGTAGAGGCCTCATTAGCACTCCTACTTTTCCAGTAAATGTTTTTGCTTCTTTTTTTCCCTCGCTAACTAATAGAGATCTTAAATTAAAGCTGAGTCAAGATTTTTTGGTACACAGGTGTCATGGGTTCAGCAGTAGCAGTCATTTTTCCCCTCCTTGGTAGCTGGTGCAGTGCTGTGTTTTTGACTTTCGGCCTGGGAGCAGTGCTGATAACACCAATGTTTTTAGTTATGGCTTAGTGATGTTTGGTCTGGCCAAGGACTTCCTGAGTCTCATGCTCTGCCAGGGAGGAGGGGAAGCAGGGAGGAAGCAGAGACAGGACACCTGACCCAAACTGACCAA
>JAOEHY010045208.1:0-15651 GCA_025447955.1 Psilopsiagon aurifrons
TGGTGAGCGGTTGTATTCTCTTCCCTTGTTATTTCCCTTATCATTCTTATTATTGGTGGCAGCAGCAGTGGTTTGTGTTATTCCTTAGTTACTGGACTGTTCTTATCTCAACCTGTGGGAATTACATTGGTTTGATTCTCCTCCCCATCCCTCCATGAGCAGGGTAAAGAAGGAGGGGGAGTAAGCGAGTGAGCTACGTGGCTGACTGGACTTAACCACAACACTGCCTCTTTTTAGGATCTTAAACATTCAATTTACTTGGACCACTTTCATTCCAGCAGTGGATGTCACACAACTTGCCAGACAGCTGTTGTCAGTTAATAACAATGGACTGTTATAATAAAACAAATAGCCTATTTGATCACATCCTGTTTATTTTCATGCCTCACTCTTGAGAAAACCAGTAGGCAGCTGCTCTGTGACTTTAAACTGGTCCCTATTCATTCCCTACGGGTTGTGCCTGCACACCAAAATGTATTATGCATGCACACCAACAAAAAAGAGCCTCGTTCTTGCTTCGAGTGTGTGAAGATAATACATTGGATGTGATGGTTATATGAATAGTAGTAATTATACAGAAAACAGCCCATGTTCCCTTGGTAATGGAACCTCATTAATATCCCTGAAACCTCCCTAAATTATAACAATGAATTCTGCTGTCAGGTTTTGGTTTAGGGTTTTTTATTTGTTTGTTTTTCCCTTTCATGAGCAAATTGTGCCATAGAAGAGTAATATTTGAAATGTTTGCAGCGTACAAATTGCCCATCAGATGAAACAGCAGTGGGGGAGAAGAGCTATGATGCATAGTACACTCTGAAATTGTGCTTGCTAACAGCTGTAGAGAAAGTAACATTGACAAAAAAACTCAAGAATTAATTCCAGAAGTGGAGCCCAGTTTCCGATGGATTTGTGTCTTGTGGGTAGCTGAATTGCATTAAGGCTACAGCAGGAGCTCACCATGTCAGTAGATATGGGAGACCCCTCAGAGAGAAAGAAGTGACATGATTTTTGAGGAAAACTGAAAGGTTTGGGTTTTTATTAGTCATAAATACCAGATAATCTCCTTAGGAACCAGCCACTGAGATAGGACAGGACTCTTCACTTGTTACCAACCCTGTGCATTGTGCAGCTGAAAGTCAGCCATGAAACACAGCTCTCTGGAGGCCTTGAAGACAGCCACAGCATTCCTTCAGTCACCATATAGATCCTCTGGCTACTAGTGCAATTGAGCTGAGGCTGAAATATCTTTCCCTTGGTAAGGCAATGTGTTGAAATGAGGGTCTTTGAGGCCTTCAGAAGTCTTTTTAATCTGGTCAAAACTGAACCACAAGTTCGACAATTATTAAGAAGGGAGATAATGGTGGACATATATGTGCAGTAATGGAGAATGAGCTTAGTTTCTTCAGAAACCAGGTGAATAGAGAGATACTCTTTCATTATTGTCACCTTTATGGTTCCCAGGGCTAGCCAACAATAGTGTCACCAAGCTGACAGCCTCTGCATAAAAGACTGTGTGTATTCCTCTCAACATTTCTGTCTTTGGAGATCCAGACCTTTAAGACAAGTATTTCTTTTCAATGGACAAACACTAGAGAAGTAGCCTTCTACTCTCTAAAATTAAGTATCACATCACTTCTCACACGAAGAACTGCTCCAGCTCAGTCGGTAAAAGGAGTGACCAACATCAGGACAAGACAGCATTGGAAGGTACATTGTTAGATATCAGTTTGCTTGTGTACTGAAATACACAATGAAAAATGTAGCTCCACATATGTGGCCAGTGTTCATAGTGCAGCATGGGAGCAGGACATCACAGAGATTCCTTTCTCCCTACACATGGGAACAGAGCAAGCAGCTACTGCGCCAGTGATGTTGAATTCATACGGCTTCAACACTTATAAAATTGTATTTTTTTCAACACATAATTATTTCAAACTTTATTCCCACTTTCAAAAGACTGTGAAGAGTCTTCTTCAAAGACTAAGACACTCAAAGCTATTTTGATTTCATTTACAAAATATTTGATAGATAACTATCTGCTAATAAATACTCCACAAATCTAGGGATATGTGAAATTTTGTCCGTTCTTGCACTTCCTGAAGTCCTAAAAAGTGTTTCTTTTGGTTTGCCTTTGGAAGGAGGAGTATTGCTATTGTACAGCCTGCCCTATACAGACTAACGTGTATTGTTAAATAAAGTGTTTCTAATGCTTTTCATTTTACTTTCTGTACTATTGGATGGAGTAATTGTAAGGTTAATTCATGGCTATTGCTCTCCTGCACATGCAGAAGCATTCAGATTCCACTGACGTTTCCTGAAGTTTGCATCTGCAGTTAGTTATCAGTCTGTTTCTGATTATTTTTTTTTCCCCAACCCTTTATTAATTTTCCTCATCTAGCTTTGTAACTCCTGGTGAGGGAAGTTCCCAAACAATCCCAAGAATCAGTTATTTCAGGAGTTTCCCACATTCCCAGCTGTGTCCTACCTGGGGACCTGACTGGTTCTCATAACTGAAAGTGTGTATGAATGCTTTAGTACCTGTGTGCGCCACGCTTTACCATCTCTCCTGCAAAATGCCACTGTTTTACTTCATTCTGGCTTATTCATTCCTTTCACAAATTGCATGCCTGTGATATGTTTGATCAAAGACTTCTCAACAAATATGACTGTGCTAAAGAATCTTGATTCAGCAAATAGTTAATGAAAGTGTAAGGACAGGTATTAGAATGTAATTTGAAAAAATGAGAATAAAATTTGTATGAGTATGTGGTATTTCTAAAAAGGTCAATGAGAAGGTTGGAGAACACTAGGGAAACCTCCAGGCCAGTTTTTGGTTCCAACAAACCAGTACAGCCAGGTCATCGTTTTCAAACTCAGTTAATGTGACATTAAGAAATACCAAGTATATACAGACTGTTGACTAGAGGTAGGAGTTCTGAGTGGCTGTAAAAAGCAGCACTTTCTAAATTAAATCCCCAGGCAGGAAAAATATCAGTCAATGCCTTTCTTACTAGCTGCTTCAAATTATTCTCCTATTTCATTGTATTTGGTTTATACAGCAAAGTTTTGGTAGCAGGTGCATTGCAGGGGTGGCTTCTGTGAGAAGACACAAGGAGCTACCCCTATGTTGGACAGAGACATTTCCAGTCAGCTCCAAGATGGACCCACCAAAAGCTGAGCCCATCAGCAATATATTTATGAAGGGATAAAAAATGCTGCCCAGCAGCTGGGAGGGAGAAGTGAGAAAATGTGAGAGAAACATCCCTGCAGACACCAAGGTCAGTGCAGAAGGAGAGGACGAGGTGCTCCAGGCACTGGAGCAGGTTCCCCTGCAGCCTGTGGTGCTGACCATGGTGAGGCAGGCTGGCCCCCGGCAGCCTATGGGAAGTACACTGTGCAGCAGATATCCACCTGTGGTCCACAGAGGACCCCATGCTGGAGCAAGGGGCTGTGTCCTAAGGGAAGTTGCAGCCTGTGGAGAGCTCCTGCCAGGAGCTCCAGACCATGGAGAGGAGCCCATACTGGAGCAGGTTTTCTGACAGGACCTGTGAGCTTGTGGTGCCCATACGTGACTGATGCTGGAGCAGTCTGTTCCTGGAGGAATGCACCCCAGGGAAAGGACTCATGCCAGAGAAGCTTGTGAAGGCTTGTATCCCATGGGAGGAAGCCCACAGTGGAGCCAGGGAAGAGAGTCAGCTCATCACACATCTCTGCCACAAACCCCCATGTCCAGTCCCCCTGTGCCACTCAGAGAGCTGGAGAGTGAGAAATGAAGTTTAATCTTGGAAGAACGAGGTGGGGGGAGAAGGTGGTTTTAATTTTGTTTTATTTCTCACTATGCCAGTCTGTTACAATTAATTGGCAACAAATTTAATTAATTTCCCCAAGTAGAGTCTGTTTTGTCCATGATGTCAATTGACAAATGATCTCCCTGTCTTTATCTTGACCCATTAGTTTTCTGCATATTTTCTCTCCCCTGTCCTGAAGGGGATTGGTTGGCATCTGGAAGCTAGCCAAGGTAAACCCACTATGTTCATTTATATAATGTTTTCTCCTTGTCAGAAGTCCTTCTCTGTCTATTTACTCTTTTAGTCTTCCTATCTGATACGCCTCGTTTTCTCTCTCTTCTGTTGTGGTGTTTCTTAAGTAAATACACAATCATCCATGTTTTAACTAAGCTTTAATTACTAAAATTGCTTCATTTTTATTCACCAGTTGCACTACTTAATAATTTTACTTCATTTTGCTTGAACTTTTAAGTCCATATTCAGTCTTTACTAGTGCAACACATTCTTCGTTCAGTTCTTGAGGTACACATAGTACTTTTGACAAATGCAATGATAGTCTGTCCGCTAACCAGCTCAGAGCTGAAATAATGGATGACAGAAAAAGCCTGAGCTGGGGGCAATCAGGGAATGATCAGATTTGCACAGTATACACTTGAGAATGAATTGACCACAGGATATACATACATCATCACATCCTTGATGACAGGTAACCACATAATCAGGATCTGATAAAGGCTTCACAACATCAAAGCAATGAGGTTTTAGAAAAACCTTCTTGTTAGAGTTGCAGGGACAAAAACATACGTAAACTGTAAGCTGGAGCCTGCTGTGTTTCTGAAAAGGACTGTGTGATGCTGTTGGCTGCAGCAGTGGGAGTGCGGATTTTCTTTTTTCTTGGTTTTAGGTGGGTTTTCTTGCCTTTTTTTTTTTTTTTTTCCATTGTATTTTTGCATTTGCTTGCTGTGTACAGCGAGGGAAAGGGGCTTGTAGAGTGTAGGTTTGCAGAAGGTGAATGCCAAAGCTGCATGTGTGGACAGCAGTCAGGGAACAACACCTTGTGAATGAAGGAAGAAGTGCTACATAAGATCAAGCAAGAAAGCAGGCTCATTAAATGGCTCTCCGGTGGTTTCCAGTGACTCCTGTGGTACCTCATTTCCATGCTCAGGAGGTGAAATTTTTTCTCACAGAAGAGACAGACATTGTGCATTTGGCAGAGTATTGCTGCAGACCAGCTGTCCGTGGTGTAACCCATCAATGGTTGTCAATGTGCGGTACAGCGCTGCTGGCACGTGACACCAGTCCTGCTAACTTGCCAAACCTCATTAAAATAAGCCATAAACTGCTTTAAAAGTAAGCAGGTTTTCTGTCTTTTAGGAAGCTAATAAAAGCAGGGAGGAGAAGGAAGGTGGTCTGTTGGGTGAGCAAGAGAAGGAAGACATGGCCAGAAAACAGTCTTGCAATTGACCGTGATCTGTTTTTCAAAACTAGTTTCTATTCCATCTGCAAAGTGTATATTTCATAGTAAATGGCACTGCTGGCAGAGTGGCTAGGTGTTTTAAGAAAAAATTAAATGGTTTATTTGATTATATGGGGATAAAACATTTGCACAGGCGAAGCATAATTAAATACCAAGTTCTCTACAACCCTCAGAACACTGCTACAAGGTTAAGATTAAGGTACTGCTTCTTCTCCTTGCGCACTTTTTTTGCCCACAATGCACACTCACATCCTAGATCTGCCAGCATGCTGGGGTTGCCCTTTTTTCCTGATTTGAAATCATCTTCTGTTACTGGAGAAGATACTTTTATATGACCACTGGTAGTTTCCCAAATACTGGTAGCATTCAGGAAGCACTGGCAGGGAATGGCTTATTCAGCCCATCTGTTTCTGCCAGCAATCATGCCTACATTCTGAATCCTGTTTGAAATACAGCTTTATTTCCTAACTGACTGCTTGCCTACGAATACAGATATCTGAATGTTTCCTGGCCAATTTAGAGGCCAGGTGAAGTGTGTTTACAAACTTTATTTTTTTAATTGGATTTCAAGTAGGAAGAACTTTTCTATGGTGCTGCCTGACAGGGAAACCCAGGAGTTTCTACACAGCAACTGCTTCATGGCTTCCAAGCCCCAGATGCCGCCCTAGCATACAGTCAGGCTGCTTTCTCCCTGGCTTCTGCTGTGCCTGAGGTGTCTCCACTGAATGTTTCATTTTCTGTCACTCTGCAGAAGCCAGGCAATGCTGTTTTCTTGGAATTTTTCAGGCATGTAAGTCTTTCTGCATAAACCTTCTTCAGCTCCTTCTCTTCTGCCTACTTCACTCTCTGCTGCAAGTCCCCTTTTGCTCTGAAACCTTGATAGAGCAAAGGCAGCTGCTGTTTCGGAAATTGCTGTCTACCACCCTGCCTGTCCACGTCTACCCATGGAAACTTGTCACCTAATTATATTATCCATTGGGAGGCAAGGATGGCCTTTGGCCAGCACCCAGCACATAGGGATCCCACCTGTGCAAGCACTGCTGAGCTGAACACAAACATATTGACGAACAGCACTTGAAAGAGAAGGACTCTGCCACAAACTCTCTCAAGAGCCCCTTTCCCCTCTCTGTTGTTGTGAGAATAGGAGTTTGATCTCCCTTCATGCACCCCCTTCATCAAATGTCTTTTGCAGCACATGCAGAGGGTTAGTGAGCAGGGCAAATTTCAAACCAAAGCAGCTGCCATTAAGAGCATTGTGCTCTGACCACATATCTTGAATGCAGACACCAAAGTAACATCTCCCCCTTGATTTTCTTTAAAAGGTTTGTTATCGCATTTCATACTGTTTTGACTTGCTCTCTGCTGTTTTTTCTTAGATGTCTTTCTGGCAATAAAGATGTATTTTCCTCCACGAGAAAGTGGAGAGTGTTTATTCCTCAGCTCTGTAAATCTGCTTTCACTTTATCTCTTCCAGGGCAAGCCATTGCTAGCAGAGCTGGGTAAACACAGTACACTGGACTTTCTGAAGTGAGACAAGAGTAAAAAAATCTTGAGTGTGATGGATCAAGCACAGGGCCATGTGCTTGTGCCATGATCTTGGTGAGGGAAAGTAGAATTTAGCTGCTGAGGACCTTAGGGACACTTCTTACTCAAATCCAGGGGTAGCATCCACAACCTGTTCTCCGTAAGTCCACAGATGGCAAGAGGCATGGCAAACCATGGAATACACCTCTTAATTCTTAAGGAAAAGCACCCAAAATCTCTTACATAAAGTTATAAAACTCCAAATTCCCTGAAAGGAAGGAGAAATGGGGTAAAATGAAGATGGGAGAGAATGTGAGAGGACTAGATGTGACAGCCATCCTGCCAGCAAGAAGTACAGTCAGTGAAAGGCTCTCCAGAACGTGGGGCTGCACCATGGCCCTGGGCATCAAACGTCACCTTGCTGTTGACCAGATTTTTTGGTAGTCAATTCTGTGGGACAGTTCTCTCCTGGAAACTGTTTACTCATTGCCCCATGTCTGGAATAAAAGCTGAGAGTCTGAGAGAAGTTTCAAGTTATGACCTGATATCTTCAAAGCTTCCCAGAAAACATGAGTGTAGGTGCCATAAAATAGTTTTCCTTGTTCGATCTTTGTCTGGAGATCCAGCTTCTCTCTTGAACTTGTCATGCCAGTCAACTTCATTTCAGTCACCTAAAATATGTAATGCGTTATTCCTTCATGTTTGTATACAGGTAATGGCCCAAAAGGTGGAGACAGTGTAACAGTTTAGATTTTTTCCACCTTAGCTTTGTTTCAAAAATAATTTCAGTTTCAGAAATTAAAATGAGCCAAAAAAAAGGCAAGCTTTGCTTTTGTCCCGAGTATGGACTTCAGACCAACCAAAGTTACAGGTAAGTTATTTGTAGGGTTGGTTTTGAACATTCCTACAAGAAAAAGGACTGTTTAGATACAGATCTGCATCACTCTACCTACCTTGATATGAACTGCAATTGTCATTATCTAAAATATATTTTATGTTTCTTGAATTTAGAAACAATGGGACAAACAAAGGGTTTGTTGATAGCTGCTGTTGGGTAAGAAGAGATCAAAACACGTGCTAAAACTGTGTTTCTTTAGGACTGTCCCAAATCTCTTTTCACTCAGTAAAAATTTGTGATATTGGGAAAAAAGGATACACAGTTACTGTACGCAATTAAAGAAGTATTATCATGTTTTGACTCTTTTAAATTCCTGGCTTTCAGTTACTGAAGCACCTTAAACCTCATGTAATTCACTGTAGTTCTAACAACATCTGTAGTTTCCTTGGGAATACTTCACTTGTCAGAAATTAAAATTCATTATCACTAATGAGATATTCTGATTTCAGATTGTCATTTCCGATTCTAAATATAAAAGTAATTACCAGCGCACGTGACCCCCCAATGGAACAATTTTATCATAATTCCCGGAAGTAACATCAATACTTTTGCTGTTTCTTGTAAATGGAAAGCCTTTACCATAATGACCCCCTGACAATCAAGCAGAAGACATTACATAGACACAAAGGAATGAAATAATTGCATCAGAGGTTTAGCAGTATTTTCTACTTATAACAGCAAGAAATAGATACAAAAGTAGTTATTTAAGTTATTATGTACAGTAATATAATAAAGATTTTGGTTTTGTTTCCAAACTCATGAAAAAATTACCCAAATAAAGCAGTTGAGTCTCTGAAAACTGCAGCAACAGCAGGCAGCAAAGAGAATCATAGAATCACAAAATCATAGAATCATAGAATGCTTTGTGTTTGAAGGGACCCTAAAGATCATCTAGTTCATACTACTTGTAAATCTCAATAAATAAAACATCCTTTCATTTCATTTTACCAATATCTCATTTTGCAAACTGTACAGCTATTCACAAAAAGACTTCTAAAATACAAGCAGCAGATTCATAAAAACACTGGATATTAGGAATAATTTTGTCAAGTGCAAACCTGATATGTGTCCTGCAGCGCCTCTCCTTTTTCAGCACAGCTTTCGCAGCAGGCAAACATTTCTGTTAGCTGATCACCATCTGTTAGCATCATCCATCTTACAATTTGGCCCTATCAGCCCTGTATGCTCTGTATCAGATTTCCTGTGATTGATATAGAACATCACAAGGTGCTTGAGAAGGGAGTCACACAAGTAAAGCAACATTTATAGACTCCCTTCACCTAGCACTCATAGTTATGATTACCTAAATAACTTCTGCATTCTTATACTACCTGTTCCTACTCTATAATTGCATTGAATATCCCTGCACGTGTCTATACATTATAACATACCTCTGTATATCCCCATCCATGTTTTGCAAATTAGATTTTTAGATGAGTAACACTGAGTGTATTAAGAATGGTGATAGATTACATAAATTTGTCAATAACATTTCTTTATTGCTTACTGCTTGTTACTGAGAAACTGTATTTTGTACAGACTGTTCTGGTTTATTCTAATCAAAAAGTTTTTCAGAGCAAAGCACCATACCGGATATCTGATCAGCTCAGTACTTAGACAGATATTAATTATGTCCCCTTTTCCCACTCCCATTTCATACCCATTTGAAAGACATGAGAACTTGATGGATTTTTACTAATTTTTTTTTCTAGGTAGAGACCATGGGAGGAGATTGATTAAGAAGAGAGAAAGGATCTTCTTGGATCATCAGGCCTAGTCTTTTGTTATCTCGATTGGCCGTGTCACACACATTTTTTCCTGAAGAGACAAGTACATAACTTACTATTATTGTTCCTATCAGAAATCAACTACCTGTTAGGAACATTGTGTTCATTTCCACTTCAAAATTATTCGTGTCCATGCTTATTTCCAGTTATTCTTGTATTAGCATTTAGGTTAGATAAATGCAGTAAGATCCTTCAGTTAACTGCCAGGAAATGGGTTTTCCTTCCTTCTGATCCTCTTCTCCCTTTTGTTCCCATTCTTACCATTCTTCAGAAAGGACAGATCAGCACAGATGTGTGCAGTGCTTTGGGTTGGAACTTACCAGTGGTTCACATGGCGTAAATAAGACTTTTCCAGTCTCTGTAGGTAGCACTGATCCAGCCATAGGCCCCTTGTTGGCCTTCCCGCAGTTGAATCTTAACCTGTTTACCCTGCAGCTGTTTTGTATAACAAGGTCTTATTCCTTCCTCCTTTGTTTCCAGTTGATGAATTCCAACTTACAGCAGGAAATTTTGATGCTCAGCAGCCTTGTAATTTTGACTTTAATAATTTCATTATTTCTCTGTTACGTCAAGATTTAAGGTCATGCTGATGTTCCTTTACTGCTCCTACCTCCCAGCTGTTAGCATCAGGAGTTCATTAAGGATGTTCCTATTTTTTCTACTAATCTCTAAGACATTTCTGAATCTCACATCCAGTCGCTGAGGAATTTCTTCTCTTTGTTCCTATTGATTAGTTCCCCTAAAATGCAAGTCTCTTGCCATCTGCTTATTGTCCATTTCCTTAGCTTTTACTAACCAACACACAAAACTCCAGATTGATTAATCATTTCAAGTGAGGAAATGTTTTGCTGAATTTTTTTCAGACAGATTGGAGATATTTCACTTCCCTTGTATCAAAAATTAATTCACTCATGAGACATAAGCATTAGGTTAGATTGGCACAATCTACTGTCTGGAGATTGTAAATCTAGGTTGTATTTTATACTATTCTCCATGCAGTTCCTTGCCTTTAATTGCTCTTTCAGACTTCTGGGATGAATATTGCCTAAGTATCTAGTTTGACTACATTCAGCATTTTGAACTCAAACTTAGTTATGGGACTCAGCATATTTTATCATCAAGTTCAGAATTACTGGGTTCAGTTGAAAATATGGTAACATTTAATTATTGGCAAAGCTATTTTTCAATTATGTAATATGTCTATTTGGACATCTATACTGCTGAAGAAGCTTTTATTTGCTTTCAAGCACATTACAAAGCCTAAATGAGTGTCATTTTTCTGCAGTTCTGACTTCAGTCATAACTTTCTTGATTTCAAGATTGCCCTTTTGTTGTTGTGGATTTACCCTTTCTGGTTTTGCTGATCAGTCTGACAGGCATCTGCCTCTCTCTACAGATTCTAAAGACACTCTCAGTGGCTCAATGTAGCAAGTCTTCATCAGCTCTGCAGATGCCTGAAGCCAGGAGAAATGAAAACCAGCCTGGGAGTCTTTCAAAATACACTGTACCTAATTCAGATATTATGGACTTGGCTCATAATACAAGGCTCTGAGGGAAAAATCACATATATGATGCTGGATAATGGTCCCATTGGATTTTTTGTAGGTAATTAATGACGAAGCTTGTCACTAACCACATCCATGAAAAGTGTAGTCTACTTTCATTACTACTGTTCTTCACTGTGCACCTGAGAAGGCAATAACCTCATTCATCTTGCGAATCCTAACATTTTTTTAACTTAGAGGAGGATTCCAATATTAATATACTCAAATGCATTCACACAAACAAGCACAGAGACGAAAGCCAGGGGAGAAGAAGCCAAAGATGTGTGTGAAATAGTTCTGCAGTACATAGTACAGCAGTACATTTGCTTTCGCAAAACTAGTAGCAAAAGCCCTTCTCATTGCCATTCTTACTAGCATCTCTATAATTGCCTGAAGAATTCAGCTTCACACATATTTACGCTGCTGCTAAAGAAGTAGAGGATTTGACCTAATTGCTAGATTTAAGAGAAAAAAGACAGAAGATAAGGCTGTAGGTCCGCAAGGCAGGATGTTGCCAGGGTTACGGGAGTTTGCTCATGAAATGCTCTCCATCGCATTTGAACTACACTAGAGCTGTTTCCTGGGCACACAAACTGAAATAAGTGCATGTGCACAGATCTTGAGAATGTAATTTACAGATCATGGGAAATACAAGATGCTGTGTTCAACATTGCTTTCAGCTCATTTTGTTCCTCATTCCTTATCAAGCCAAGAATTCCACGTTAAAAAAAAAAAAATTAAATATAATGTGACCTTGCTTTAAGGAAGTTAAACGGACTGTCGAGATTTTTCAGTACTATTCCCAGAGTGGCATCATTTGAGTAGGCTCTAAATATCTCATAATGGACTTCATAGTAACACTGAAGAGTTTCAGAAAAGCAAATCTACTTTTTTTGTCTGTATTAATGCACACTCCACCTTATCAACATGCAACCAAAAGTTTGTTGCAAAACAGTGCACTGTAGAAACCCCTCAGAGAAAGCAAGTATTAAGATCTGAAACGTGTACACCAGGAGTTTCTGTCCCTGCCTGGGTGTCCTGCTTTCAGCTGTGCATCACATGTGGTTTTTGAATTTTCATTTCTCCTTTTTTTGTTGCTCCCTATTATTACTACCAATATTGTTCTTATTTCTATTACTATTTTATTTTTCTTAATTTCAATCATTAAACTGTTCTGATCTCAACCTGCAGGATTTACCCTTTTCCAGTTCTCCTCTCCATCCCACCCGACAGAGGTGGGGAGAGTAGGCGAGCAGCTGCCTGGTGCTTAGTTGCCAACTGGGCTTAAACCATGTCACCAGGCTACACTGCAGGTCACTGTCCCCTCTGGCGTCCCTTCCAACTGGGCATCTTGATCATCATTGTTTCCTGGTTCTGTCTGGCCCTGCCTCCTGCATGAGCCTTAAACCCACATCACAGCTGTGTCTCTGCTGCTGCCAGCTGGACTCTCAAGCTGACTCACTACCGTGCTTCATCTGGGACTGTCAGCAGCTCCTGGGACTGTCAGCGGATCCTGCCAGTACCACCAACCATCCCTTGCTCAGAATCTGAGGGACAGCGCTTCACTGGAGCAGGCAAGCGAAAGCTGAGCCCCAACGGCAGCTGGGCTGTCACCTCAGGGCAAAGAAAACACAAGCCCTATGGTAGATGTAATGAGAATGAGCCTTCCCTGCCCTCTGGTTCTCCTAGATTGCTCTGACTTTCCAGGCTGAGGATCTGTCCAACCGGGCACAGCCTGGCTGAAGTCTTCCTACGCTTCTGCTACAGCCCTTCTTTTGGACTATCCTCTGCACAAGAAAGATTATGTAGTATGTGCAGTAGCTAGCTTTGCATGTCTGTGGAGAGTTTTGTTCTGCCTGGGAAGGTCCTTCTCTGGCTGGATCACACCCAACTGTAGCGGCTACCTGCTGCACTCTCCAAGGTCCCCTGGGGATCCACAGGGCCCAGGAAAACCCAGCAGTACATGAAGCTGGATTTCATCTCAGAAATATCCAGGTAGCTCTCTGAATGCTGATTTCTTTGGATGTTTACCACACCACAGGGTGCTCGGAAGTAATTGGTTTCTGTGAGTGCCCTGTAAAGGATTCCTTTCCTTCTCAGATAGCGCTGCTTCTTCTGATCCTTGGGTTTTTTTCACGCCTAGTCACCAATTATCTTGTTGATTGATGCAGGCTCTGAGGACAGCTTGCTTTTGAAAATAAATCTTCGTTAAGGAAAGCTGGAGACCTGGTTTGTCTGAGGCCCATACAGATAGACCCAAAAGACCTGATAGACCTATAAGTAAATTTGAGACCAAAATGATCTCATGGGCTATATTTTCATTAATATAATGCGCCCCAGCGAAGGGTTAACATTACTTGAGAATGTCTTAGCTGTTGGGGTTTTTGTTGTAAGAGCACTTAGTGCAATTCCCAGCACATCTGAGACTTTGAAGCACAGAACGGGGCAGGAACCAGGAACAGGTTCAGCCTGCTAGTGGGCAGACTGCCATTGCAAGGGTATTACATTTGTGTGACACCATAATACCAGCAGTCCTAACGCTGTTCAGGCATGTCTGCATAAATGAAATGCAGAGCCTTCAGAACAGAGGCTTTACGCCCTGCCTTGCATCACAGCCACAGCCCAGCCCAGCTACCTTTTGCACAACTCAGCCCCAGAGCCTCCTAATTCCTGACTCCGCAACCAACTCTGAGCACTCTGCCACAGAGATGGGCTTTTTCCGCACCCACCCCTAATGGCAGCTCTCCAGGCAAAGTGTTCCGGTGAGGGATAGAGGACAGTCTCTGAATCTCTGTGGAGGAGATTAGGGAAAAGATTATGGTGGGGTGAAGAGCTGGGGCAGGAGAAGAGAACTCATTGTATGACTTTGAATAGCAGTGTTCACTGTGGAGACATATCCCAGGCTCATCACCTCTCCTTTGTTCCTGTTCCAGCTGAGCACTCAATGTACCAATTCTATCCTAATCAACATCACCCTTTGTGAGCAGCACAGGAAGCTTCCCATTTTCTAGATACAGGAAAATAATGCTGTGATTGAATTTCCTCCCTGGAGAGAGGCAGGAGAAAGCCCTTCTTCCATCTCTACCTTTGCACTGAGAGCCCCTTAGAGCATCATTATTTACAATGTTCAGAAAAAAATCTAGCTTGTGACCGGAACTACAAAACAGGGCAATCAAGTATAGCATAAAATCTGTGCTGTTGCTTCCTTAAAATGCCCTTTAACTTCCAGTTCTTAAGCCCAGCATCAGAACAGAGGCATGCCCACGAAGTGAATGGCTTACAGTGCAGTGTGATAAGGTCTCGAAACCTAGACTCATCCATCTCATTTGTTCAAAAGATCATATCCACAGCTTTTGACTCACTTAAGTAACTCTAAATGACCACTGCAGCTAGCTTGTTTTCTTAAAGAGAGGGCCTACTACTGTGTGACTCTCAGCCCTAGCTGCACCATGGCTAAAATAGCCTAGTTGGATAGAGGTAGTATATGCCTGCAAGGCAATAAATATATTTCTGCAAGCAGTTCCCACTGGGAATCTTGGAAATCATGCAACATGGTTACTTAAACATTTGGCTTAGCTACCACAGTGAGATAACATTCAGATATAAAAAGTATCAGTTTGTGGGAACTTTATTTCATGGTTTAATGGTCCTTAGGGCAGCACAAGAGAAGCTGTGCGTAAAACAAGAAAACAGGCAAGTAGGCAGTGGTCCTGGCAAATGGCATAGTCATTTATTCTAATTAACTGAATTAAATTACAGGAGTCAGACAAACTGTCTTTCTACAACCAGCCAAAAAATCAATACTGAGGATTAGTCACAGCAAATTTAGTAGTGTTGGCTGTTATGAAGGTGACTAGATATTTCCTATTAGAAGATCTGCTTTTGAGATAATTATTTCCCACAAAACTTCATGTGTCTGAACAGAAATTTTCCATGTGTGATATCTAATTTGGCTAATTTTTCTAGAACATTTTTGCAAGAAGATTCAAACCATTTCCAAGAATTAAAACAGTGAATAGGATACTGCTTGGCCCTGTTACTTTCTGGGACCTTTCTTCCCACCTTCTTAACTTTGGTGTTGGAGGAGCGGTTTGAAATGCTGTAGAAAGTGGAAGTGAAGGCATTAGTAACTGGAATTGTGCCTCCCCATGGGGACTAGACCCCATAGGGTCTAGCCAAACTCAGCCAAGTTTCACTGTCCTCAGATGCTCCGCAGGTGCTCTGAGGAGTTTGCTAGCTGTGATGCCCAGACATCCAGCCCTCCCTGAGGGAACTGTGCTGAGTTCCCTCACTGGAACACAGCCCAGAGGACCACTTGGCATGCAGAAGAAGTAGGAAACTCCCTTGAGCAGCAGCTTGTAACCATTCTGGACCCACCTGAGACAATCATAGAATTTGTACCTAATTGTTTCTTTGGTGGCACTCCAGCAACCCATGAGAGGGGACCAGCCCCACTTTGAGTAAGGAAGAGATACAAATCATAGACTCATAGAATCACAGAATAGTTAGGGTTGGAAAGGACCTTAAGATCATCTAGTTCCAACAACCCTGCCATAGGCAGGGACACCTCACACTAAACCATGTCACCCAAGGCTCTGTCCAACCTGGCCTTGAACACCGCCAGGGATGGAGC
>JAOEHY010045212.1:0-15410 GCA_025447955.1 Psilopsiagon aurifrons
GCTGTTCAGCCTGGAGAAGAGAAGGCTGCGTGGAGACCTCATAGCAGCCTTCCAGTATCTGAAGGGGGCCTGTAGGGTTGCTGGGGAGGGACTCTTCATCAGGGACTCTGGTGACAGGACAAGGGGTAACGGGTTAAAACTTAAACAGGGGAAGTTTAGATTGGATATGAGGAAGAAATTCTTTCCTGTAAGGTTGGTGAGGCGCTGGAATGGGTTGCCCAGGGAAGTTGTGAATGCTCCATCGCTGATGGTGTTCAAGGCCGGGTTGGACGAGCCTTGGGTGACATGGTTTAGTATGAGGTGTCCGTGCCCATGGCAGGGGGGTTGGAAGTAGATGATCTTAAGGTCCTTTCCAACCCTTACCATTCTATGCTGCTATGATCATTTTGTGGGGCTTTTTTTTTTTTTGTTAAGTGATGGATTTTTTTGTTGCTTTCTCACTGGGGAGTACCAGCAGGTGTCAGTGCCAGCCACACTGGTGTCCACTGTGCTTGAGCTACAAAGAGGAAATAGCTTTCCTTTACAAAAGAAACTCACTGTCAAGTTGTTGTTATGTTAAACAATGGCTGTAGGTGAAGCTTTTGAGCCACCACTTTAAATTCTGACTTGATTCCAAGTATACTGTCAAGTGCTCGAAAGAAACACTCCAAAAATAAGTATAATCGCCTTAAACACACATACAGTATCTTTCTTTTCAGGCAGCACTCCTGAGAATCAGGTCAGGAACCTTCTTTTTCTTCAGTTAATCATAAAAACATCATCATCCAAAAATGTGAATGTGCTCCTTCCATAAGTGATGGAGGGGGTGCCCTTCACCCTGTGCTGTGGATAAAATTGGTTCCACTTCAAAAACTTGTATTGGTGTCCAGCCTTTGGATCTTCAGTTTAAACCTGAATTTCTTGAGTTCTGCCCATCTAGGTTCAGCAGAATGTTTCATGCTCGAATAATCATATACTGTGAACATGGATTATACATTACTTATCTTGCTCATCTGAAAATATCATTCAATATTTGGATATAGTCCTAATCATGGAGGATTTTAAGTCCTAATAATCTGGTTAAAAAAAATCATACTGGGAATAGTTCATGTTCTGTGTGGTTTTGACATCCATTAAAGCATCAATTTATGAATATGACCAGCTACTACTCACCGCTGCAAAGCAAACAACAAGCACATGAGCAGAAGCAAAATCTTCTCTGTCCCTACATCACTGATTACTTCTTATTTATGTTTCTGTCAGCTGCTTTCTGTTAGTCTGAGGCTTATTTGATCAGGATTGGAAAATATGCATTTATTGCTGTCTTTATCCTGGTTTGTTCTCTTTCCAAATCCTTTCATATCAAAGATGTTTGATTTACTGGAGGTCATTCCTGCTGCTGAGATTTCCTCCATGACAGGTACGGTTTGATTTCTACAGCCTCTATTCTCTGTTCATGATTTCTCCTGAGCATGGAAGCTCAATACGGTCCATATTCAAAAATTATTTCATTTCAATCATTAAATTGCTGTTATTGTTAGCCTTTCCACCTTATTAGTATTAGATGTGTTACACAAATAACATTCCTAAAATCTTGTCTCTTATTTCCCTTTTTTGAATGAAATTTACTATTTTCAAGTGCTGAGTTTCATCTGAGTTCATATCCGAAACTGTCAACTTTCCTCGTAGATGTTCTTCAGTTTACCAGTGCTTCATGGACATTTCTTTCCATGTCCAAACTAATGGACCTGAATACAGTAGAGAGTTTCTCCAGCAGTCCTCCTGCCCTTAGTTGTGTATGCATCAAAAATCTCTGTCTTCAAGGGAACTTGCCTATTCCTCAACATAATTTTATAGCATATTCAACTGTGCTGTAACTTCCCGGCAGAGAAATGAGGCCAGCCCTCCATCAACCTCTGCTGCTGAGTTTGTTTCTTGTGGTTTGTCCCGGTTATACTGCATAATAACTGGTGGCCTATCAACTGATTTCTCCAGAACTTCTAATATATTCTCGTCTTTGTTAACATATTTGCTCTATCAAGTTATGATTCATTTCTACATATGCATGCAGACTCAGCATTTTCAAAATACTAATAAAGGTCTTACAATTTATATCTTTAAAAAGGTATGTGGTAATAGAATCACAGAATCATGGGATAGCTAGGGTTGGAAAGGATCTTAAGATCATCTAGTTCCAACCCCCCTGCCATGGTCAGGGACACCTCACTCTAAACCATGCCAACCAAGGCTCTTTCCAACCCAGCCTTGAACACCACCAGGGATGGAGCATTCACAAATTCCTTGGGCAACCCATTCCAGGGCCTCACCACCCCTACAGTAAAGAACTTCTTCCTTATATCCAATCTAAACTTCCCCTGTTTAACTTTAAACCTGTTACCCCTTATACTGTCACTAGAGCCCCTAATGAATAGTCAATCCCAGCATCCCTATAGTCCCCCTTCAGATACTGGAAGGCTACTATGAGGTCTCCACACAGCCTTCTCTTCTCCAGGCTGAACAGCCCCAACTCTCTCATCCTATCTTCATACAGGAGGTGCTCCAGTCCCCTGATTGTCCTTGTGGCCCTCCTCTGTACTTGTTCCAACAGTTCCATGTCCTTTTTCTGTTGAGGACACCAGAACTGCACACAATACTCTAAGTGAGTAATAGAAATGCTTAAAATAAGTTGCAGAACTCAGCTAATTGAAAATGTTTGGAATTCCTGGAAAGGGTATGATCGAAGTTGTCATAATTGGACTAGCAAAGGGAGTAGTCATACACAGGGTTACTTCTGAACACAAGCTCTTTTCGAATTACTCCCTCCTGCCCCTGGGCTTTCATTTATGCATGAGGTTTTCTCACATTGGCTGTTGTGAATCTTCCTTTTCCCATACTCCAATGCTCTTGCCCTCTAACATTACTGCTCACCTGCTAAGACAGGCTGAGAGCACACACTTTTACCAGTGTCCAAGTTCCCTTTCACTGAATGTGTGCATATTAAAAAAGGCCATGTCTGTTTCTCCCAAGGCTTTAATTTAAGGTTTCTCTTTTAGTGCAGGGAAAATTTACCTCTCTTTCTCCATTTTTAAAATTTCTTTCCCATATCCCAAAGTCAACCTGACTACATGGCAAGATCAGAATATTTTTAGGCAAAAATCTATTGCTTGCTATTTACTGGTTGTAGGTTCATTTTGGCAAATACAACTTGTTGCATATGTTCCCAACACAGCCAGAATATCTCTAAATATGCCAGCATCTGTACTATTGTTTGCTGATGATAACTTAGTATGATGGTTTACATGTAGTAGAAAACAACCAGCAAAGGGATAGGGCAAGTCTGTAGACTTGAATGAAATATGAATTATTGAATTATGCAGCTAAAGTTTTCTTAGCCCAAGTCTTTTGCTTTGATTTACTAAGCCATTAGTAGACCTATTTCCAAATATGACACTATTAGTAATACAGCTGGGAGATATTGTTATGGCAAGGCTGGGTAGGGGTGAGCAGGGGGAAGAAATTAATTTTGTAAGAGTATTCTGACTTTCAAAATGTATTTTGTTTGGTGGGTAAAAAAAAAAAAAAAAAAGACTCTGCCCCAAAACAAAGTAAGCTGAGCATTGAAGATGAATTCTGAGGTGGGGGTAAGTGGTTCAACTTCAAGATCCTGAACTGACATGGGATTTGAACCATGTTGCTCCTGTCCAATAAGGGAAAATATTTCTAACATTGAAAACAGATGAAGAAAACTGGGCATCTGCATTCTATTCCTAACTTTGTCAGACTTGCAAACAAGAAATGTTTCCTAAAGTCGGTTTCTGATTATCTCATTTATTTAGTCTGGTTCTCAATTGCCTTTAATTTAACTTGAGGTCTGTGATCAGGTATTTTCAGACATCTACAATATAAAGGCCACATTCTGACAGAACTCAAATCTGTTCTGCTTTGGTGAATATGGTGTAGTAACACCCTATTCCCAATAAGCACTAGAGCAGCAGATTTTAGTAAGCGTGTGGCTAGCAGCAGTAAGCCAGTAGAAACAGCTTTAATTTTTAGAGTTTAAGTCCAGCAGGAGGAGGTGGTCCTTCATGTAATACATAGGTTACCCACACTCCTTGCCACAGGAGCCTGGATATGTTGAAAGTTTTGCTCAGAAAGCAAGTGGACCAATCCACAGAAGATAAATTCACTCAGGATACTGACCATAGCCCAGGAGATCCCTGAAACACAACCTGATGGAAGCTGGAATTACTCTGGGGATTTGCCACAGCAGCCTTGCCATACTCCACATTTCTCCCTGGGCTGGGATATTTACCATTGCCAGAAATTGGTGCTAGTATGGATGGGCATTTGGCCTGGCTTTGTGTAGTTGTGAGATGCCAGGTGCCCTACATCTATGGAAAAGTATTTCTTGTGAAGAGGAACACACACCAAATATTGTTTCCACAACTACAAAAGGTGAAAATTGTGGATCTCTTCACCTTTTTGGAGAGGAGTACTGCACATGCACAAGTGCAGAGTAACCATAGAAACAGAGACACATGAAGAGATATTGAAGCCAGCATTGTGAGTGGAATGAGAAGTGGCTAGAGACAAAGATGAGCTTTCATTTATCAAGAGAACTAAGGGGTCTTTTATCCCCTCATTAGCTTCTATCTCTTGCCTCCCAGCTGAAGCTCTTGCTACTCTTGCCAGCACGACACCATGGCTGCTCTACAGCTTCTCCTCGCAGAGTCTCAACTGTAGTTTATTAATCTGTTCATCCAAGGAATCTAGTGATGAGGAGCTTAAGTGTGTGTTTCCAAATGCTGCTCTCAGCATCTCCCATCTCTCTCTGTATCCCCTACTTCCCTGTAAGCCATGTATATTAAAGGTGTGTCCTCTCACATAACCCCATATGAGAGCAGAGACTGCTCACCTGCCTTGCGTGACACTAACAGAGGGGTCCACACATCTCCACTGCATGGTAGCTCCAGGGGACTCTGGCCCAGTAGGAACCATTTGTGTGATTTTACCAATGTTGTAACAAATCTGAAGGCAACTCTATGAGTCTCTTCATTGGACTTTTTGCCACTCATGGATCTTTCTCCTTCTCGTTAACTTTTCCCATCACTTTGAACTGATATTACCAAGCATAATTTGCATGAATCCAAGGGGAACATTTCCATGAGAAGAAGTGCTGATACAGACATACACGACTTCTGGACAGCCTGCAGCTGCCCTAAGACCAGCCTCTCTGGAACTGGAAGAAGGCCCATCTCATGGTCTCTTACCTTTTCAAAGTGAAATACTATAAGCCAGAGAAGTGTGAGATGACTTGTCAGACATAAGATCCTGAGACATGGGATCACAAGGAATTGCTCACCTCTTGAAATACAGAGACTGGAGACATGTGTGAAGAAGGAGAGTATGAGGACTTAGTCTTGCAATTATACAGGTGGCCTTGGGGACATCAGGGCTTATTTCACTTTTCCTCATGAACGTAAATGAGTAGACTAAATAAACCTTGGACATGTGTACATAGGATGGCGCTGAGTATTTTTGCCAGTTCCTTTTTTTCCCTCATTACTCTGTATGTATGCTTAATGACCTTTGTTTAATTAACTAAATCCCTGAGTTGTTATTTGGCGAAGTCATGTGATGTCAACTCAATTTATTCAGAAAGCTCTCAGTAATTACCAGCTGATTCTATAGCAGTCTGTAAATTGTTTTGTCTGGAAGGAGGGTAATTATATTTGAGCTATAATGCCTTCCTTTTTGAGGAGGTTATCTTGTTTATCATTATATGACCTTCTTGTTCTGGTTTGATTGGGTGCTGTTTACTCAGGTGGACACCTGGCAAAGAAAAAATGCAGGATTAAATTCTGTCCAAATCTCTCTACAGTGAATACTTTCCATTTGCAACCCATTTGTTAGTGGAACGGACTGGTCAGAAACTGCCTTGAGGGGTGTGCTGTAGAATGTTGTTCTTTCCCAAAAAAGGAAGATGTGCTAGTGGTAACGGTCACAGTTTTCTACAACTTTAAAATGATCACAACAAGAATTAGTACTTACAAATTTTAAATTACAAGAACAGTTGGATTTCAAATAAAGAACATTAAAGTTCATGTCCCCCAGATAATAAGAGACCTCAAGTTAGGACTTACTTTCATCATTCCTGGGTTCATTTTGAGCAGTAAGTAATAAAGTGCCTTATTGGTATCATCCTGACAGAGCTCTGCTTTAGACGGTTTTTGTAATTATCATTAGAAAAAAGCCTAGGGGAAGTTCACTCACTGCAAACTGCAGCACCCCAACCAACCAAGGGGTTATAGGTTCTTATATTTAAGCCAAAATAACATGCTCTTTATTTAAAATAGTTTATTGCCTTTGAAAAAAAATTACCTAAATATCTGTTTTATCTTCCTAAGCCTGTCAAAGTCCTGACTGAAACCCACTGAAAAAGGTTCCTATTCATGTATGTGGGTGTTCAGCAACTGCTAAGCTGCCAGTAGCACTGGCATTTGAAAAAGCGAATTGCAACAAATGCGCTCAGTTTTAGGCAAGATGAGCCAAGATGTATCCTAACAGAGTTTCATATAATTTTTGCAATTTTAGCATGAGGCTTTTCATCTCCATCGTCAGACTGCTGCAGCAACTTCTAATATTACTGTGGCTCCTACTTGCTGGAAGGTGATGCCTTGAACTGTATATTTGTGGTTAATTATAACACCTGATAACAGAACGGAATTCTCTTGCTAACTTCAGATTTAGTACACGAAGCATCAGCTCACTTCTTTGCAAACATGATCCTTTAAATCTCTGATGTTAGTTCACATGCCCCCAAAGAGACAGTGTCATACAGGCAGTGTTAAAATAGGATGCTCTAAGGGATTTTATTTTACTTTCCAAATATATTCTCTAAACCTTACTCTTAAATCTGCATTGATTTAATTGTGCTAATTCATGTGAGACTATTCTAACTGTAAGGTAGATGAACTCTGAAACCTCATCAAGATATTTTTTGGCCTGTGACTTTGGGTGTTGTCAAGTTTCAACATTAATTTGCAACCAGAAGCTAAGCCTCTTGTGTTTCACTGAGATTTTTACAATCTCCATTCCCACCTCCATGCTGTTAATAACCTGCTAATGAATTTACAGCAACTGTACTTACATAAATGAGGAGACTGTTGAACACAAATGAGAAGAACATAAGTCAGCCTGCCTTGAAAAATACGAAATCAACCTTTCCAGTCTGATTACTTACTGTTTTCCTCATCTGGCTGTAGACAGAAAATATGCATCTGCAACTTTGGTTTACTAAAGGGACAAAGCTAGGTAAATGTATGCACATTAGGAAAATGTATTGCTCTATAGGTAACTCTGACACAGGTTCAAATAGAGAACTTCTGAATCCTCATGCAAAACACAACAATGGTGTATGTATGAAATGTGACCTTTTAAGTGCTTTGTGTTTCTTAAATGCATAAAGACCACAGCCCAAACTGGAATAGAGCATGTAAGGTGCATATTAATCCTTATAGTCAGTCTTCCAACCTGTTTTTGTTTAGAATATAACCTTTAGATATGTAAGCATATGTGCACATACATATCTCCGTGTAGACTTCTGTATGAGAATAAATTCGAAGGGCAGAATTAATTTTCAGTAAAGTCTGTTGAAACTTCTGTATCTAATTTTTAACACCTCACTTCAAATATAATGTGGACTAGGTATAGGCTAGCAAACAGAAGCAAAATGTCTGATGTGTTAGAAAACATAGAAAGATAAATACGAATTGTGGCCTGTTAGATTAAAGATGAGAAAAATGTTAGAAGATGTGCTAATAGTCTTCAAGGAGTTACAAGGAGGGAAATTGCATATCTGCAGCAGCAGCAAACCCAAATTCCTGCTTGAATGTTCGGTTAAACACTGGGAAAATCTCCAATAATAACACTGAAGCACTGCAGTTTAGAAAAGGTATGGAAAGTGTTGGAGCTGTTTAAGGGATATTTAGGCACCATATATAACATATAACGTATTTGTACCTTATCTCACTAGTGGTCTGGAATACATGAGATAGACTCAATCTTTTTTCTAATACTGTACAATGAAGACTTACTACTTAATGAAGAATTCTGTTATATTAGATAATGATTTGTAAAATGTATTAGGACTAGTGGATGGAAAATGTTACTGCAACTTAATAGTAGGGCTTCAGCACTTCTGTCTTTTATCTTCCCTTTTTGTCAATTTTCCACCAGTGTTAGCTGATACACCTATTTTTGTGACTTTTACTTGTTTGTTCTTATAGATTTTTGTTACCATAGTGTCCTTTCTCCCTAACTGCAAGTTATTTCACTGGGAAACAGGAAAACCTACTGTTCTAGACATCAAAGCATATTGTCACTATTATCTCAGGAGTTTGTTAACCTTTATGCCACAGTGGGAATTATCGATAGAAATGTCAAAAAAATTAGGCTGCTCAGCTCCTCAGAAGTGGGATTCCTTTATTGTGGATATCTTTATTCCCCTCATTTGTGTGCCGGAGACAGTGACACCCTTCTGTCTGCTCCTGACCATGTGCTGATAAGAGATGCAGGAGCCTGAAGGAGTGCACAGCAGTCCTTTGTGGGCTGTTCATGCTATCCATCACTTCAACTCTACAAAAACTTTTGTCTGACTTCTGGCAGATGCAGAACAGTAGAATACCTAATTATGAGATTAAATGGGATGAGCTGAAAACAGCTTTCTTCTTTTTTACAATACTGCCTGATAATTCTGGCTCAAACTCCCTATAAGCTTCATCTCTATTTTATTTCCTCTAATCATGACCATAGCAAGAGAAAAAAGACAATGACAGTGAATTAATGATAACAAATAACAATAATGTCTTACTACAAATGAATTGCTTGTCTCTGAAGGCACACATTTATATATTTGCAACATTTCATCTCCAGGCAATTTGACCTATTCATATTCTGTCAAAGTGTCTGTGATTTGAATTTGTGTTATTAATCATTTCACCCAACTAGAATCTGCTACGATTTGTCCTTTTTGATATAAATGAGACCAGCATTTTTGTATTCATTACACAGTTCTCTTTTATCTTAGCTCAAATTTAGTCTAATATTTTGCTGTGGTTGAGTTTGAGGTTTTTTTCCTCATTATTTTTCCTGCCTTTATTTTTCTTTTCTTTCCCAGTGAGGAATTAGTAGGTAACTCTTTCTCATTTGAAGCTCATGTTCATGGCATAATAAAAATAAATAAAATAATTTTAACACATAATTAATAAATAAAAATAGAACAAAATAGGACAAGTTATGAGAGAATTTTTGGTAACTAATTCTGTTGTGCAAAGGACTGAGGTTTTATTGATGGAAGGCTGTATTAGCATTTTTATATAATTTAATTTTATGTAATAATTATCCATTTTTATTTAATGCATATTTAATTTGTATATGTATTTTAATTTTGGTGTCCATGTAGCTGAATGATATAAAGCTTTGTAGATTCTGAATCAAAGCTCACTGTACTCTTTCCTGTTATTAACATTTTTGGATTGGGCACATGCTGTCTCCCAGAAAACGGGTTCAAATGTTCATTTCTTTTTTGTCAGCATATATGCATATAGTATTGTTTTATAATGAAAGCTTTTTTTGCACAACTGAGGAAAGATCCAAAACTTATTAATGTCTTATCTGACTTCAGGGACTTTAAATTAAACTAGTAGCAGAAGGAATCTTTTTACAATCTTGTCATGACATCCCTTGTCAGCTATACCACTAAAAACTGCTTCTTATTCTGCCTAGAATACAGAGGTGGTATTTTAATCATCTTTGTTCAAAGCAAAGAATTGAAGTTGAAGTTCAGCAGTGCTGATAAAACTTGTTTGAGAACTAATTTTTCAATTAAAATTTATAAAGGACATAGCAGAAAAATAACTAGAGAAGTTGCACTCTGAAAGGTATCTTAAAAAAAATACTTCAAGGAGGATGGTTATTGTGATATTCTGCTGGGGGTTGAAGTGGCAGAGATTAAAGTGGGTTTTGGCTTTTTTGCATGAGCTCTTCATTTTTTGTATTTTATCCTGGAAAAGTGTGATCAGTTTTCACCCAAGTGAGCAGTAGTTAGGGTGTAGAAAGGAAGTTATGGGAGGGGATGAGGGGAAAGGGTTGGGTGAAGTGAGATACCTATGAACATGCTCACAAAGATGTGTCACTCAGTTTAGGTAAATTTATGGCTGAGTCTGATGAGCTACAAGCTGTATGCACAGATACGTCTGCATAAAACCTTAAATGCAGAAATGACATTCAAAATAATATAAGCATGTAAAAATATGCAAGGCTGCCAGAAGTATCATATTTAAGATGAAGATGATGTGACTTATATAACATTTGCTCTATCTTTGCTTGTCAGAGAACATTCCCAAGGTCATTCACAAGGATTATTCTATCTTTTAAGAGGTCCTAATAACTAGCAAACTGCTAATCCTTGAATAATCTGTATACTTTTATAATTTACTGAAACATTAAAATTCTGGCTTGGTTAAGTAGCACTGGATTTTGTTCTAGGAAGCTTTTTTTCCTATACAGCCATTTTAATTAAGTGCTTGTTTTACCTCTTTAGCTAATTATACTTATAAAACAAATATACCAATCAAAAAAAAAAAAGCCTATCCTCTTTAAAACTGTCAGTAACTTACCAGGTAGGAATCTGTTTCTGATTCCTTATGCCTATGATTCTGAATCAAAGTATTTTTTTCTTTACACTACAGGAGATAGTTACCTTTTAATAACTAAAATAGAACTACCTCAACAGAAAAAAACCCCAACAAAACATTGATTCTTAAAGTCTGCAAATTTCACTGCACCAGAGCTCATCTGAGGGGTAGAATTGTAGGTAGTTGCTAATATCTTCTTTACATTTTTTAATGATAAAAGATACATTCATACTCTGTTGCCTGCCATTCTCTGCAAACAAAACCATTAAATGAGTGTCTAAAGATTAAACTTATGATACTAATTTTCCAAAGAAAATATTTCATTGATTTGTACTGGCAAACTGTACAATCTTTCTACATGTAGTGGTAGAAGATGATGGCTTATGAATTTGCAAAAGCGGTTCAGGCTGATGAGCTACACTGACTTTTTTAAGTCATTTGTCCTTTCAAATATTCACCACCCTCGTATTATCTGTCAAAGATAATACTAAACTTCAATCCTGAAATTCAGTAAGGAAAGAGAAATTCTGAATAAATTGAACCTTTTTCTTCCACAGGTCTTGTTCTCAAGTCACTGGGTAGGCAGAAATCATCAGCAAATTTTACTGTCTTTTTTTCTCCCTTTTTTCCAATTTAGTAAGATCTACATGAAACAGTAATGGATGCATTACCAAGCCTTGATCAGTTCAAAGTTAACTTTTGCTATACTGAGACTGAATATTTATTCCTAATATCTGTTCCCTATTTCTCATCTTATTTTTCATCACCACTTGGAATCAACTTTCTTTCCATGAACTCTTTTATTATGAGCTCTCCATAAGAGTCTATTATAGCTGCTATAACCTATCCTTTTCCCCTCTTCTGTACTGTCCCCATGTCCACTGTGAACTCCCACCATGTTCTTTACCTATAGATATAGATATCTATACCCCTTACTGATCTATCACTCTTGGCCACCACTTGCAGAAAGGCAGCTCCACTCCTCCTTGCCTGGCTTGGATGCGCAAGCTGTCTGAACCTGCACTCACTGACACTCTGGCATGGTTTTATCTCAGATACAGTGCTAATGTGAACCTCTCCTGTCAGTTCACCTTCACTTTGCATAAAACTTGTCAGGGCATAATATCTTTAAGACTTCAAACCCTGTCAAATATAGTTGAAAGTCATTCAGAACTGCACCACATAATGCAACTGCAAACGTCTCATTTAGGAAGGAAATAGATTTGATGAAAATAAAATCTTTAAAAATGAGTCAATGGATTGAGATTAGCCTAACTACTTCTGTTATTTGCAATCATTACTTCTACCTGTAGGCACAGCACAATACCAAGCAGTTTCTAATGTGCAAACTTCCTTTGCACAAGATATTAAAAAAACTCTTTGCAATGGGAAACTATTTAAAATTTAGAGGTGAGTCTTGAAGATGTAAATTGACTTACTAGCTCACAGGTTGTAAGTAAGTCCAGGCAGTAAATATGAAAAACTACCTCATGTCTGTGGAGAAAAGTAAGGAAGGGTTAAAAATAAAGTCGTAAATGCAGCAGGAAATCTACTCCTTAGACTTTGCATCCAAGTTTTCGAGTCCATGGACTAAAGAAAGACTAAAGACTTTTCTGTGGCTTGCTTGTCACAAATAATCCTCCAAGCTTTTCATACCAGCATAACTTGTGTATGCAGATGCTTGTTGCAAGTACATAAGCAATGTACAAGCATAATTACAAAGGTTGTTTTTCATATCAGCATCTTCTGTATGCCCTGCAGACTTGGTGAGGATGACTCTGTGTGCAGTACATGCTCAGTCATCTTATTCTTTTGGGTTTTGAATGAAACCATGAAAAAGTGAGATAACAGTGAGGGTCATAGAAGACTTATTAAGAAAAATTATTATTCATTTATTCTTCATATTTATTGTTGCATTTCTGTTCACATATGAAAAAATTCCCATATTTATGCTGAAAATCAGAGTGCATAATGGCCAAGTACTGCCTGCCTTGAAATTTATCCAGGTCATTACTTTAGAGTCAGCCATCAATTTTCATGAAATCTGTAATCATTTATTAAATCTGTCACCTTTATTTTTTTTCCATATAAACTCTGTAATTACCAAATTGGCTCAGAATTATTTAGAAGGAGAAGGATTGGCAAACAAAAAAACAGGTAGATGACTAGACATCATAAACACAGAAACTGTATTCCCTTAGAAAGTCAAGCTACTAAGAATTTGTTGGAAAAGTGAATATCTCATTTCTGTTCATGCATGTATATGGATTTATGTGCGTCAGTCCTTTAATGCATATTTTCACAGTTTTAAGATGGGGTCTTTAATTTCTTTTTATGAAGTCTATAATTGATTGTCTGTGTTACCTAACAACATTTCCATAGTGCTTGTAAAGCTATAGATAAGATAGATGAATGCTAAAACATTAAGACCAAAATAAGTTTTTAATGGTTGATGCATATCAATGACTACATAAAAAGAACCCAAACAAAAATTGCTGTGTTAAAAGAGTGTTAAGGTTCTAAAGTCAAATGTGGAAAAGGCAGGAAAAGCTACACTGATAGCTCTGTGCAAGTTTAATTTGGCTCCCTTGTGTGCATGCATTATGATACAGTCTTTAATTACCTGATCACATACTGCTTTCTCCATGGGGCTCCTACCTCATTCAGTGTACTGGATGAATGTGTCTCACTAAATGAGTAGGTATTCAGTGTTTCCTTTTATTCCCATTATTCAATGCATATCACCATGGCTTATTTACTGATCTTCTAATTCTTTTTGAAAAATTAGACTTTTTTATATCTTCTTGGCCTTTTCAGTGCTGTGCTTCATCAGAGTACCCATATATTTTTCAAATATCAATGCCTTCATCTTCTCAGGGCAGCTGCAAGTTGACAAGAAATTGATACAGCCTTTCAGGGGAAATGGAGGCTGCTAATTCTAACAATATTTATTAATTTTGAGTATCTGCTTTAAAACTTAAAATCTGTATGTCTCTTTAAACATTTGAATTGTTTGGATCTATTCTTCATCTTGGGTAATCCTCAACATTTTATTTTGCATGAGACTTCATAACAAGGAATAAATTAGCATCCCAGTTTTAACTAATGTTTTATTCACCTGAAATTATTTAAGTATTAAAATCAGTTTTGATCTGAGAATTTACTGTTTTCGTCTTGACATTTAAATCAATGGGTTCAGTATTCGTACATACCAGCACCCAAGTGTGATTTGGTGGGTGAATCAGCAGTGCGAATGGGATGCCTTGTGCCATCAGAGGGTCCTAAAAGGGAGCTGCATGGCAGAATTTGCCATATGATCATTGCTTGCATCATTATATGTCCTCACCTCCAACAGGGAGCTCTGACTGGTATGGTAAACAGCACTTCTTGACATCATCTTAATACACCTGTTCCTGTTTAAAGCATGTGTGCTGTCTTCCTTAGTCTTCCTGAGATCCCAACACTCTAGCTGAACATTATCCCCTTTATAGCAGCATTAGTTTGATTATTTTTATATTGCAAATAATATGTTGTGTATGGATAGTGTCATAGCGATCATCTATCTCAATCTGAGCTGTTAGGAATTCCTTTTACTTTTACTCAAGTGGGTAGTTATAGAAAAAGAATTTACAGTATAGTTAAATCAAAACATATAAACCATAAAAACTCTTTTTCCGTTTAAAGGAGTTTAAAGAGTGGTCATTTACCATAATATGCACATTATTTTATATGTTTAGGATTTATAATATACTGTATAGCTCAATTCTGTAGTGATTTTAAATGGCAGTGAATAACAAAATATACAGGAACTTTAGTCATTTCAGGTGTATGCAAAATTGGACATGCAAGCTTTATCTGGCAAAATCTCAGCTTTGACATTATTCAGTGCAGTATTCTCATTGAGCAAGTAGATTTAATCCACTAAACTTAAACTACATTTATCACAGTCTCAATTTTTGTACAGCTGTGAAATTGACTTATTTTGGTACATTCCATAATACCTGATTAACCTCCCTAAAGCAGTTTTGTGAATGGAAATATTCAGGAGAAGTCTTCTGTGTGATTTCCCAAGCTGCTCTGTGTTCGCTGCTCTGCAGTAATAGTGTTTGTGCTGTGTGCATTTTAAGTATGGCAGCCTGCATACGGGCACTCCTGCTTTCTTTCTTTTCTCTCCTGTTTATTAAAATAACTTAGCATAGAGGAAAGTCCAAGGCACAGTTTTCTTTCTTGAAAGCAAGGGAGGTAACAGCCCTCCAGTTTTAAATCTTTATTTGGAAAAAGAAAGCTGTGATCTTTGCATTCACATGTGGCTTCAATTCAGAGTCCTGACAAATTAATCAGATTTTGTAGTCTAGATTTAAAGTCTTAAACCTTGAATAGTCCTTAATCTAGAGCTTTATGGAGTGTATGTTACTAGATTTGTGTGTGACACCATAAAATCATTTATTGTATGTCTCTTCCCTATCTGCAGAGTGAAATATTATTTTATAATGATTATTTTATGGGACATGTTTTCCTTATCCTTATGACAGGATTTTTATTAGTGTAAAATTATTTCCAAAGTAAATCAAAGCTAAAATCCTTCTTATTTTTATTTTTTTAAACATTTCCTTGCTCTAGAGGTGTAGAAAATTTTCAGACCTGGATAAGTCAAAGTACTTTTTAACAGTTGTGAAGTAGATTTTTATATTTTATCTTTTATTTTTAATTTTCTTTAATTTTGGTTGGGGTTTT
>JAOEHY010045213.1:0-14371 GCA_025447955.1 Psilopsiagon aurifrons
TCGGGCTGGGTATACGTGGTGAGCTGTTGTATTCTCTTCCCTTGTATTTCTCTTGTCATTATTATTACTAGTGGCAGCAGTAGCGGTTTGTGTTATACCTCAGATACTAAACTGTTCTTATCTGAACCTGTGGGAGTTGCATTCTTTTGATTCTCCATGTAGCAAACTGTGTGGCTGATTTACGGCCTAAACCACGACAATGCGTTACCTAGAAAAGCTACTTCTTTGCTAGCATATATCAAGGCGTTAGTAAACATTTTCAAAGTACATTTAAAAAATGCCCAAGTCCTTATTAATCCAAAGTTTAAGATTTCATCAGTTTAACATACACGCTCAAAGACTCTTATGAAAAACATTTAAAAAAATATTAATAGAAAAAAATGTAAATTAAGCATATTCTTCAAATATGCAAAATAATGCTTTGATTTACACTCATTCTTCAGACCTTATCTTCTGCTTTCACAGAAATGTGAGTTCTGTCTTTTTCAGAATGTTCTTAATGAGGAATCAAAAATTTTACCTAAGAACTTGCCTATAAAAGTTCTTGCATTTTCTACCAAACCCAAATTTGTATGTGTAAAGAGCAGAATCTAAGATCCCCACACAAAAAGCAGCTGACCAGCTGGTTTTGGTATCTGATAAGTTTTATGTAGTCCCAACAAGTAGGCCCCCAAAATCAAAAGAAAGTATCATAAGCAAAAATCCTGCACAAATACACACTCCATACTGTACTGATCAGTAATCTAGCATCCAAATGCAGTGCATAGAAATACTTTCTTTAGTTCTCACAGAAAATACAGCCATGCTGAAGAAGGAGCTGGAGAACGTTGAGTTACAGGAAATCCTTTACCACTAATCAGTCCTGGCCCACAGATCAAAAGTATGGAGTATACTAATTATGAAAAATCTTTTCAGTTTCTTTTTCATGGTATTTAAATACCATGTTAAAATTCATGATATTTAAACATCTAAATTTCATGGTATTTAAAACCTGACATTTAGACCAGGTATAAAAGCAAAATTAAGACATACATGAATATTTGGAGGATCAGAATTTCTCTAGGAAATACAAGAACAATGATCAAACTTGCATAAAATTTGCTCCTCTCTTTTTCACTGAGATGGATTCACAGTGATTTAATATTTAATCCATAATATTGTATAAAATACAATACAAAGAAACAAACAGATGCAATCTGCATATCTTAGGAAACATGCAAGAAAATGCTCTGATGCAGACCATTTCTCTTCCTATTTGGTTTCACTACAGCAAAAAGGATGAAACTCAAGTATTTAAAAAAAAAAAAAAATCAGGTTTAAAGTTTAGAAATGAATCAGGGATGGTGCATAGTTAACCCTAAATTTCCACAAAGTTTTACATCCAGATATGAAATTTCATACAAAGTACCATTTACACTACATTTTAGCAGTGTCGGGAGCTTCTGAGGAGTAGATTCTTGGAATCATAGAACAGTATAGGTTGGAAAGGTTCTTTCAAGATCACTCATTTCCAATCTCCTTCCATTGTCAAGGACACCTTCCACTAGACAGGTTGCTCAAAGCCTCATCCAATCTGGCCTTGAACACTTCCACGGACAGGGCAGACACAACTTCCCTAGGCAGCCTGTTCCAGTGTCTCACCATGTTCACAGTGAAAAATTTCTTCCTAATGTCTAATCTAAATCTACTCTTTTTTGGCTTAAAGACATTCTCCTTTGTCCTGCCACTATATGCCCTTGTAAAAAGTTCCTCTCCAGATTACCTGTAGACCACTTTAGGTACTTAAAAGGTCTCCCTGAAGCCTTTTCATCTTCAAGCTGAACAAGCCCAACTCTCCCAGCCCATCTCTCCTATCACAGCAAAGGTATTCCATCCCTCCAGTCATCTTTGTGGTCCTCCTCTGGTGGATATTCTTCTTATGTTGGGGACCCCGGAGCTGGACACAGTACTTGAGGTGGGGTCTCACAAGAGCAGAACAGAGGGACAGAATCATGTCTTCAACCTGCTGGTCACACTTTTTCTGAAACAGCCAGGATATAGTTGGCTTTCTGGGTTGCAAGCACACTGCCAGATAATGTTAAGGTTATTAATCAACATGCACAAGTCCTTCTCCACAAGGCTGCTGTCAGTTGTCTCTATAGTATAGTATTATACTGTAATAAATACGATAGAGTATAATATTGTAATCTGTAGTGCCTGTTTTGAGAATACAGAACTTCCCATTTTTAGTGAATATGTGTTTTGGCCTCTAAAATGGGAGCTGATGCCACTGCAGAAAATCTTTGATCTCTCTAAACAAAGTGTCATAGCTCAGCTTTTTTAGATCTTATGAACTGCCTAAGCTAACAATTTAGAAGATCAGTGCGATGATTTATGCTTTCCTAATATGTATTTAACTGGCTAAATGAAAAAGAAAAAGGATTTTAATTTTTCACATTCAGAACTTTCATAGATCTTGACAGTAATGGTCAAAATATCTGGCATCATTAATTCTATAGTGCTCTCTGTGGCACCAGTACTGAATTCAGATGTTCTCAGTACAGGGAAAAAAAGGCATTGTTAGACTTTGTGTAGCAGGTGAGACCATAAGTTGACATACCATTGTGAAAGTACTGGAACAGTGCAGTAACACCCAATGATATGGTCATTTTGAATTGGTATCCCCCATAATACACTGACAAATGACATTGGTCCTTACAGTGATGTCTTGTAGTTGTTGCTTATGCCTGCTTCTAAAGCTTCATAAAATGAACAAATATAGATTTTTATCTGCATCTGACAGATGAAGTTCTTTTTTAATGCTAACTGTGTGCAACCTGCCACCAGGTGATGGATTACCTGAGGTTCAGAAACAGTATGCCATATCAAAGTTCCCAGAGCAGTGCAGTGTGAGATGACCTCTTGTAGAATTTAAAGTATGCAATACTGAATAGTAAATTACAGTCTTTCTTTTCTCCTGTCCTTCCAGTTTAAGAAAAAGCCCAAATAGAAACAGGTACTAAACTATATTTGCAAATCTTATGCAAAAATTAGAAAAAAAGATATCACATTGGTTTTGCGATTCTTTTTTTATACCCTTCTAGAGCCCTTCAGCATTTATTAAGAGATTATATGAATCATAGTATAAATAAAAAGCTGACTTTAAGCATATCAGGTTAACTTTTCTTTCATAAGTAACCCTGAAAGTAATGCCAATATGTCAAAAAATAAGAAAAAAAATCTGGAAAATAATTGAGGAGTATGTTTTGAACTGTCGTAAGGCAGATTCCTGCCAAATAACTCACTGGTATAAGGGCGAGGGAGAAACAAATAGGTTGCTAATGCTCTGCTACTCATTCATTGGCTTTTCTCTGAGATGGTTACTGCAGAGATTCACCTCTGGAAATTAAGAAAGGCGTTACAATCAGAAAATTCTTTGTGTTATTCTCTTCTTTTTCTGGCCCGATTTGCTGTCAAATTATTACTTTTTCTCTGCCATGTTATCTTTTAGAATATTCAAATTTCCCTGAGCTCCTCACAGCAAATGAAGGAGTCAAGGCTATGTAATATATTTCATTTGTAATCTAATTGTAGAATTTATTTCTTGGGATTTGACAATCTGACCACATATTTCTCTAGCTTGGTTCAGATTTGAGATGCTCTTTTCAGCAGCTAAAAGTCCATTGAGAGACCTAAATTTAACTACTATTTAACTTTGAATAGCGAGAGCCTCAAAATGGAAAAAGGAATTACATTGTCTCCCAAAACTGAGTCATCCTGGAATATTTTATTCTAAGATTTTATTTTTTTTCCCCTGAAAATCAAAACAAAACAGAACAGAATCCTGTGATATCTTAAACGAAGGCCAAAGGAAACCAAACAAGTAGAACCCCCAGCCTTTTGCCTTTGTTGTGAGAAGTCAGTTCCTAGGAAAGAAAACTATAGTTTTCACCTCAGTAAAGTTTGTGTCTCCAAAACTAGCAGTATGGAAAAGGACTACTGCAGTATTACAATGACCTTTTAATTTTCTTCCTCTTGATTGGAGTATGGATTTTGAAAAGAGCAACCAGAGATATTCTTTCCTTGCTTTTTGATTCCAGAAGTTAATAATCCATTCTATGTGGATACCACCAATCCCCTTACTCTCATTTGATATTACTTTTCGTCTGCCATCTGTATAACATTAGAACGCTTAAGGAATAGTTTATATGAGACATATTTTTATTCCACAACAGAAATATCACTAACCTACATATCCTTTGTGGTGGCTAAGTACTTACTTTATGTTTCTGTGTGCTTCTCTCTTGTCAGCAAGATTCATAGCCCTTAGTAAACTTTGTCTAAAATCTTGCTCCAGCTTTCTTCAACATAAAAGAAAATAGCCTGTAAAAAAGCAGTCATTTGATGAGATGATAGTCACCTAATCATATAAAAGAATAGCAGTTTGGAGGGATTTCTTTGGTTTTTAATTTTTGGGATGGGGCTCCCATTTGCACACACAGAAAGGTATTTATGTCTACATACATAACTTAAGGTGTGCTGCTCTGAAAACTTTGGGTTCCATGTATCTAACTTTTCTGATTAATGTAGTGCTGTTGCACATTTCATATAGCACCTCTATACCTCAGAAGAGACCACATGTATAGATAGACACACAAACATACATACACGGTAACACAATGTATTTTGTATACGTCCCTGGCGACTATTAGAAAATAGAAATCAGTTCAAAGTTTGACTGAAGCAGACTAGAACATGAAGAGTGGGACTGTTTAACTCCATGCACTGTAGCAATGTAAATGAATTGGATGCATCTAATTCACAAGAAATGCTGTCAAAAAGATCTCAGGCACTTCTGAAATCCAGTCATTTAACTGGATTGGTTTGCTTTAGTTACTGAACAGAGACTCCTAGAAAGTCACAATAGCTTGCAGTGCATGATTCTTGTGGAATGATTCCCTCTGATTCAGCCATCTTCTAGCACTTGGGTTAATATACTGTTCATGATAAAATTGTTCTCTTTATGTAAAGAAGCCATGAATATTCGATAATAAGAGCAGATCTCTTTATCAGGTACATTAATCACTAACACTTGGCTAAACATGGCAGCTCTACAGAGAGATCTGTACAGGCCAGATAAAGAGACTGAGGCTACTTTCATGAGCTTCAACAAGGCTCAGTGTTGGGACCTGCACTTGGGCCACAACAGCCCCATGCGACATTACAGGCTGGGGAACAAGTGGCTGGAAAGCTGCATGGCAGAAAAGGACCTGTGGGTGCTGATTGTCGGCCACTGACATGATCCAGCGTATGCCCAGGCAGCCAAAAATCCAATAGTATCCTGGCTTGTATCAGAAATAGTGTGAACAGCAGAGCCAGGTTATTGATCATGCCCCTGTACCTGGCACTGGTACTATCTCAGCAGGGAGTATCTGACAGTATAACTTGGAAGTCTGAACACCTAATACTATCGAATAAACCTTGAGTAAGGCACAGTATTAATTTCTGATAGTCCTAATGTACTTTAATATCCCTAAGCATCAGTATGTGAACAAATAAACTGGATTTATAAATAGAAGTCAAAGCACTTCAAGCCAAAAAAAGTCTGTAAAATCTTGCTGAAAAGATTGCTGAATATCCTGAAGTCAACTCTCCTGAATTTTCTTCATTGCCAAATGAATACCTTTTACCAACTACCACCACTAGGTGTACTAAAGTATTCCATTTCTATCAAACAAGCAGCTCTTCTCACACTTCTTGCCAGAAATTGCTTTGCTTTAGTAACTGATTAAGTGATCTGTGTCCATTTGTAGTGGACTTTGGGTGCTTTAAAAATGAAGTGTGATTCAAAATATAAGACATTATTTGTGCAATATAGGAAGATGGAGTCCCTTTCACCTTATTCTTGTACTTACTGAAGTGTTACACAAATCCATGCTTTAACATTTTATTTCCAAGCTATTACTCATATATTCTGTACTTCCCCATCATGTCTACCATGTTTTTTTGTTTGGTTGGTTCAGAATACCACCATTTGCTATTTGAGAGGATTAAAAATTATTATAGTTTATGTAGAAAATAACCCACACCTTTCTTTTAGAGTCATGTATTATAAGCACTGTTCTTGTCTAAAAGCAATACTTGTTCAATTAATATGATTGCTACATTTAGTAAATGGGTGCACCCTTTTCTTTAGTCTATGTAATTGGGAAAAAAGAATCCATTTCTGGTGTGTTACCCCGTTTGTTCCTGTTATTTTTCACTTTATTGGGAGATCAAAAAATCTCTCTGAGGCCAGAGAAGTTGTCACTTCCAGTTACTGTGGGTGAGTATGATATGGCATACAAAATTGCACATCATGTTGTTACAGACAGAAAAATAATGGGTGTCACCGCTGTAATTGCCGATTATCAGAGTCCTTTCTACAAAGAAGCTAATATAGCCTACTGACCCACAGTCAATCAACATATATAAAGAAAGACGTGTCTTCAAGAAAATATATTACACAATCACAGTATGTATTTCTGTGTTTCAATCCATATAATGACCTTTAGGGAGTGAAAATGGTATTTTAAATTCATAGTAAATATTAAAGTTAAAAAGTGTCTTTCCTATGTATGTAGTGAATACATCTTGCAATGATAACTTTAGTCATTGCAACAGGAAAATATTGCTACTTGTGAAAATGCAATTAAGTGGAAAAATGAGTGTGAGAGAGAAAATATTGAAAACCCTGAAGAAAAAAATTATAATTTTTTAATTTTAAAAATCCAGAAGGTCATAATAAGAACAAATGCCTGACTGAGATGTTGAAAACTGAAAAAGAAAGGAATCAACTACAGGGGCCATTTAGCTGTGAGAAGAGAAGAAACTAACCTAAGAATGACAGTACATTTAGGGCAGCATAGAGCTCTGTGTGGGAAGCTGAGTGAAATGGCACAAAACTGTTATAGCAGATGAGATCACAAGGATGCTTTTTATTTATGTCTTAGCCTTCTTTTGGGCCAAACCCTGAAAAGCTGGTTCAAGATGTAATCTGTACATGATAGAAGGAATAATCATATAGTGAACAGCAATCAGCAAGAGCACAGATCTGGCATGATTAAATTAACAAATTTATTTCTATGATTGTGAAAAGGTAGGGTACACGAAGAAAAGTGGTGTTTATTTGGTCCTTCTGAAGCAAGTGCTGGACTTCTTTTAGAGCCAAAGCAAAATAAGTAATCAGTCAATCAAAGTGAGTGGCAGTTTCCATTGCCTATCAAACTTCTGTACATGGCATGGAGATGGCGGAAAGACAAGACAGAGGTTTCTGAGGTTGCTCCCTGGAAAGTTTGGTCATGTCATCCCCTACCATGGGCTTAAAGTCCCAGTTTTGGGGTCTTGAGCCAGAGTCCTAAATTTCCATCGTGTAAGCTGAGTGGTCTATTCAAGAGGTTATAATGACAGTCTTTGACAGTTTGCTGCCTTACTCCACGCTCTTGAGGCTCTCTGTCTGACATAGACTGCTTAACCCTGAATTACAATGGAGCATTAAATGGAAAATAAACACCATTCGGGATGCTTCCATGTGGAGGCAGCTCTGGAATTTAGCAGACTTCACCTCACACAAGATTTTTTATGGATAATAGCTCTCCTACAAACAAAGATTTTAGCATTTATTGACATTACCACTCTGATTTTCAGAGTCACCTATTGGTAAAACATACTCAGCCTCATCAAAAGCACTTAACTTCTTTCATTTAATATTCTTCAAAATGCTTGTAGCAGGCAAAATCAGGATGTTAGATTAAGCTGAATAAATGGTTTTAATCTGTGAATTTGGAAACCAATTCAAAACCACTTCTATTCTTTGTATAATTCTATTTAATGTTTTGGTTTTTTTTTTTTTTTTTTTTTTTTTTTCTCACCAAAGCCATTGCAAAAGGTCTTGAATATGTGCAGATTGAGTTATCAGCGTCTTTTGAGATAAGAGCAATGGCAAATAGGAGTGAAGACAATTCTTTATACAAATCTGGTCACAATGTAAATAAACAACAGTATTTGAAAGCAAAGCCTAGACACAGAACATACAGAGAAATGAAGAAATGCAAGTCACAACTATTACATAAGAGAACATATTCGGACAGAATATTGAAAAATGCTTATTTGAAGCTATAGGTTAGATTAAATTCAAATTGTTAAGTGTACCTCACAAATCTTGAAAACTTTCTGATCTTTTCATACTTTGGAATTATTAGGTAAATAAAAAGGGAATACTTGCAAATGAAGAGCATCTTTAATTCCCATTCTTTGGCCTGACAAACCATCACATAATGTCAGTTTTCCAGTACAGTTTTCTTCTTGACAATCATGCTTTCACTGCATTTGAAGGTAACTAGCGATGTTTCCTTTTGCTTTTCATTTGGAAGAAGTTATTTTAGGATTACACAAATTTACCAAATGGTATATCATACAAATGTCTAGTTCACCTCACAAAAACCAACCAACAAATAAACAAACAAAACAAAGTAAGCAAGAAAAAAAATCCAATTTGGAGGTCATTATGATGTTTCTTTTCCTACACTGTCATACAATAGATGCTAGGGAAAGAAAGCCTAATAAATCACTAATACCTATACATCTAACATATATAAAGACTCAGCCAGCCATCAGTACAGTAGGGAGCCTCAGCTGAATTGACCTATTTTTTGCCTAGTGTAAAATTCCCTTCTCCTTTTTCATTAATTATACCTTTAGAGACTATTCATGTTTGCTAAATATATATATGACTGTGTGCGTTTATTTCATCCACTTTTTTTCTTTTTTTTAATGACCTTGTTGCCAACATTGTACTGTTTTATTTTCTATTTCTGTCTTTGTTTCTTAAAGACAGGTCTTTAGGCATCATTCAGAAAATTCTGGATTCTGAAAAAAAGAAGAAAGCATTTTGTATCCCAATAGTTTAACACTTGTTAAGTATGACATTTTTATTTCAGTTCATAATAAAAGGATGTGTGGTTTTAGTCAGTTCAGAGCAGGAAGAAGAGCTAATATGGAACTACTAGAATCTGAGATTAGAAATTAGATTCTTTTGTTATAATCTTACTTTCTTTCACTGACTTCAGTCTTGCAACTGTTCATCCATACTGTGGTAGTTCAGAAGGATAGAATAAGTTCATTTTTTTAAAATGTTTTGTGAAGCATTCACAGCCTAGCCCAGAATGAAAAGTCTTTAATGGCTATTTTAGCTTCAGAATAGCTACATTTGAACACAATGCACCACAGAGATGAAATGGAGGAGAAAGAGAATGAGCAGGAAATATGGTATGCTCTACAAAAGTATGTGTTATCAGGTCACAGTATCTCAATTTTTGTATAGAAGTATTCCTTTATTTTATCTTGTCCCATTTTAGAGGTAAAATCTGTGTGGGACACAGTGAAGAAAGAAGGGAAGCAATTATTTTTTTTTGGGGGGGAGGGAATAACAGTATTTTTGTACCTGGTTCTGTAAAGAGGAGGTGGGTGTAGGTTCATACAGGCCCAAACTCAATTATAAATAGGATCTAGGGCAATGGTAGTCTCCACACTCCCCCTGGTCTAAAAGTCATTCTTTTTGTCAGAAGTTGTCTTTCCAAGGAAGACAGATGGCATGAGGTGAACTGCGTGGAAAAACTGTTTGTGCTTTCTTATCACATCTAGAAGCATTGCACCTAAGATACAATGCTGCTGCAATTTCTGAGGGGGCAGAGCCTAAAGTAACCTCCTAAAGATGGTCATAATTCTGCTTACGAGGCACGACAAATGCCAACCAACATTTTTACTGCAGCTCTTCTGCTGCTGCATGCTAGTGGAAAAACTTATATAAGTGATTTTATAAATATCCTTCATCCCCTCTGGTGGTTTTTAAGCTCCTCAGAAATCTACAAGAAACTCATCTAAGTTCAACATAAAGCGGACCTTCACAAGACTTCCTGTACCTGATGACTTCTGCCAGACTTAATGGAAACAATGCAAGAACCCAGACCACGGACACAAAAAGTGTTGTATTGTCTTTAATTCTCCCTCCAGCAGTGCCTTTTATTACTGAGCAGGTAGGGAAGGTTTGCTTCTGCCTAGGTACCAGCATTGGTGCCACGGTTGACAACAAGTGAACTCTTGTAAATTCTGTGACAGAAACAGCATATGACATTTGGTTGCATTTTACCGTCTGCAGACTACATGATGCGTTTGGAAAAATGCTTTTGTCTAGAGCTAGCTGCTGCTTATTGAGTCAGGTGGAAATTTCTGCCAGGAAGCAAAGACTCAGTCTTTTCATTTAGAAGAGTGAGGCAGGAAGAGGGGGAGCAAGGGAAAGTGGGAAGGAGCCTTAGGGATGAATAAAGACAGTGAAAACCACTATGCGCCCAGGATGACAGAAGAGGATTTTCCTGAGGACTTTGCTTCAGCCCATGAAGATACTAAAAGTTGTTTGACTGGAAAGCATGACTAAAGGGAAAGACCAACCAAGATGGATTTGGCAAGGGCAGTTTTTCATTATCTCCTTTTTTATTTCCATTTGTGTCAGCCAGTAAATCTTGTTTTCTTTGCTTGAAATGTTATCCTGTTCTTGGTTTTGCCCTAATAATACAATTCTGAAAGCTGCTTCTGTGGTTTTTTATTTCAGGAAAAAGTATGAACAAATGTGCTTCTTTCCCTATTTAGGGTCCCACCTGCACTTGAAGCTGCTACCCATTGCCCCCCAACGTTTTCTAACAATATATACTTTTACATTCTTCTCTGAGTTGAGAGCTTTCCTACGTTAGTGACCTAGATAAGCAGTATCAATAACACTGTCAAACAAAAATGCAAATTTAACTCCATTACCAAGGTTGATTATTTTTACTCACACGGTAAAGCCTTCTGCACTGTATGTTTATCCTGTAAAATTATAGTTGAGAAACAATGAATAAGTACTTCAAGGAGAACAGCAAAATTAATTCTGCTTACAAAAACGTGTGATGGTCTCATGGAAAAACATGTGCCAAAATAATATGATGAATGCTTTTCTTCCTCATCCCAATTTTACTGGGTATTGTTCAAATTAGAGCAAAAATTACTTTAAAACTAGAGGAATTCGGTTAACATACTTTATTAGATTAACGGGTTCTCAGATTTTTCTACATCTCCAAAAGTATTAGAAAGAAGACTAGAAAAAAAAACCCTAGCTGTGGTCACAACAGGGGCAGCAAGATCACAAGGTCTAATGGAAGATTGTGCTTCATGAAAATACCTACATGCTTTGGCTCATCATTGATTTTGTGTTAAAATAAGAAAGTATGATTTGATGTGATTCATACATTAACTTGGGCCCTTAGTTTATTTAATCTAAGCGAGTATTTTGACTTGGACTTTTAGCACCAGTTCGCTGAGAGTTCTCCGGGCCTGATTAAGCAGTTTAGCCTGTTGTAATAGTAAGTAATTTGAGTACTGAAAATACAGAGAAGGTTGTCTAGAACACAGTGTCTTTTCATCTCTAAAGTGACAGTCTTAATAAGAAGTACATTCCATTTGTCAATATTTTAATGTTTATCTTGCTTAATACAAAATCAATATTTTAACATAAGCTAACTACTTTCAGAAGTAAGTTACAAATGTACTTCTCTATTGGCCTGGAAACAAAAGAAAACTGAAGACATAGCAACTTTTTACTAACATATATTTATCCAATTCCCTCCTCACTCCAAGTGAAAAAAACCTTTAAAATTGCTTGTGTGAGTATCTAGACACTTTTAGGAAAGAAGCCAAGTTAAATAGTTCTCATAATAACTGTTTGAACTTGTGTAAAATCTGTCTTCTAGTATGGTAAAACAAATCCATCTCTCTGGTTTGACTTCATGAATACATGTCCTTTTATTTTTGCCCATTGACCATTAGCATATATGCAATAATTCCTATTATTATAGCTGAGCTTCGAAAAATTCACATTGCTTTAAATCTACAGTCACTTGTGTTCCTACCTTACGGATAAGATGTGTGCTCGTATTATTTTGCATGCCAATAAAAAAAAAAAAAAAAAATCTATATATTAGAAAGTTTTTCATTGTAAACGAAGTAAGATTAATTGCATACAGTGCTAAATTAATGTTTAGTTTAAACCATGTTAAGAGACTTCTTAGGTTTACTTCCAAATATCCAACTTTTGGTTTAGATTAGCATAGCCTATCCAAATAAAATTACAAGAGAAACTATGTGCAGGTAATAAAAATATTCCTTTTCTTTTTTTTTTTGAACCAGTGGATGGTTAAAAATTATTTTTATCGTAAATACCAAATGGAAAATTCTTACAAGTGAAGACAAAAATATTTTCTGTAGCTGCCTTTATCTTATTTCATTCTCCTAAACAGCATTAATAGCATGCCCTTTACTGGTCACTGTTAGAAGCAATTGCAACAAGGAAGCTAAAGAACACTGCCAAATGAAAATCTTGTCATATTCAGATAATGAGATAGCATTTTATTTTTAATTTGCGCTGCAGCACAGCTTACAATCTCCAACTAAGATGGAAATTGATTGTGCTAGAAATGTACAAGCACACATAAGATGCAGTCACTGCCCTAGAAAGCCTAGCAGCCTAAGCAGAGAAGTCAGACAAAGACAGAAAATCTACGTACTCAGATGTTTCTTCTTGTGTGCCCTCATCGCTCCCCCCACTCCTGATTCTTTTTTAAAGAGAAACAAGATTGATGCTGACAGTGTGCGTTTCAAATACAGCAGAATGATGAAACAGTGAGCCACTCATAACAGCGTGAACTGAAAGACAGGACTGCCACTTACCATGGCAATAAGCAGGCACTGTTACTGCAAAATAATATTTTTTCACTTCCATACAGCATTTTTTTATTTGGTTATATGAAAATCAGTATGCACATATGTTCAAAGGGTAAGAGCACAGATTTTAAGTTAGTGTAGCAGAAAAGATCCTTCTCCCTTAAGAATTTTCTCCCACCTGCAAATACAATTTCACCTCTGCATATTGCTTTCCTCCCTCAAGTTGAAGTCCAAGCGCTCCTGAAGAAAACAAACCTGACAGTATTCCCCGTTTCTATTTTTTTTTTTTGGTTTGTTTGTTTGCTTTTTTGCCATATGGGTTATTTCAAAGCTGAGACATCCATCTCACTGGTAGCTTCTGCTTCATTGTAGAAATTGTTTATGTCTTTCTTATGTGTTTTTTTGAGGAAAGGCTGAGACTATCGACCACTCCATTCCGCTGGTGAGTTGTTAATCACAGGAATACTCCTGAATGCATGACTGAGTGCCTAGTAATGGGAATAAAGGATGTACTACCTGGCTCTGTAAAAGTAGTATCACTATAGATTACTAGAATGAATGGGAGCAGAGTTGTTCGTAAATCTTTTATGAAATACTTATAACTGAAGTAATTTTCAATTAGCATATTTTTTGTGAGACCCTGGTCAGGAGCTACAGGAGGACAGACTCAAATCCTTGCTTCCTACAGTGATGCCAATCAAGAGTAAGTGTCATTGGATTCCAGGCAAAATCAACATACAGAAGAGCAAAATGAGACCACATTATTACTAATGCATCCTATAAAATGATTCTATGAAATTCACATGAAGAGTGTGCATTTGTTGTGAAACGAAAATGCAAAGGATATGTGTGCCTGTTGTGGCTAACAGCACAGGGCTGAGCACTGAGAATTATTCTTGTGATTTAGATCATAGTAAATGCACTTTCAGAAATATCAAGCTTAAATTATGTAAGGTGTTTAGCTGGACTGATGAAGCGCATTTTATACCCCTACAAAATCTGGGGAATTTAAATCAATCACTAGGAAAAGCAAATAGATCAAGTGAACACCTTCCCATTAGCCCTGCAATGCTTGACAGAAATAGGACAGCAGAGAACAGCTTTTGCTTGGTACACATGGAGTTTTGCTGATGTCATCTGAATTTTATTCTGTACTGCTTATGCACTGTTGCCTGGAGGAGCCTTGCAGTCTCGAGGTAAATAGAATAACTTAAAGCTTTACCACCTAAACATATTCCTACCAGTCTATTATCAAGATAATGGGCTCTTTTCTGGGCAGTGGAGTTCTATTCAGATACTACCACAAAATTAACAGAATAAATGAAGGATAGGCAAAGGGACTGCTGAGTCCACCCAACATAGAATCACAGAACCATAGAACATCTTGGGTTAGAAGGGGCCCATGAGGATTGCCAAGTCCAACTCCCTGCTTTTTGCAGGACTACCTAAAAATAAGGATATGACTAACAGCATAATCCAGACCCTCCTTGAAATATGACAGGCTTGGTGCCTTGATCACTTCCTTGGTGTCATGGGTTCAGCAGTAGCAGTCATTTTTCTCCTTCTTAGTAGCTGGTGCAGCACTGTGTTTTTAACTTGTGGC